>JARQZK010005212.1:55000-120000 GCA_030704885.1 Cynegetis impunctata
TTGTAATTCGACATTTACTACCTACATTTTCACGAGGACTTCATTATAATCTCTCATTTCTCCTTCTTGCATTTATCAGTATAATTTCAAAAGTAGCATTTCTCTCTTCCAGTTGAGAACATAAATTGCAGCAGCATTGTACAAGTTATAATGTGTTACTTCAAATTTTATTCAACTTTCTGCTTACCGCTGCGAGAACGTGGCGGATTGCATTTTCCCAGAATATTCACCGAGTCCTGAATGAAATACTAATCCACTTTGGTAGTTCCTTCCCATTTGGAAAGTTATCTAGGGAAACAGAAGGCCGGGAAAAAGGCAATCGGTGCAAATTAGAAAACTTCGCCTAAAGCCCACGGAACTGGTCCACTCATTACAATACATACCAAGTATTTCCCGTTCACGGCATAGTTATAACGTCAGCGTTGAATAATGGAATATCTAATATGGTGCCTGCCGAATGAATTATTGCGAGGACCATTTAGTTGTAACTAGTTAATGAAATTCACATATTTAGTGAGTATGAGTTTTTAGTCAAGTCTAACTAATATTTAATTGAATTGGCATTTACTTGGTGAAAGTTCATATTCATAACTTAATAAAGAAATAAAAAACTAACTTTTCACAGGTTGGAATAAAAATCTATTGTTATATTATTATTCTTATTATTATTATTTATTTATACGAAAATTGAATATAACAGGGGTTTCTAGAGAAACTAAATAATAATAAGCAATTCATTCTGAGTTATTGGTAGGTACATTGAACAGAGTAAGAAGAAGAGAAGGGTTTACTTCAATCTGGTCGTTAACTAGGCTTCCGGAATTTTTATATTTATTGATGTATAGGGACTCACAATAGTTAGTTTTGCGGAGACTATTTTCTAACTGTAATATATTATAATTGTGATTAAAGCTATGGTTTTCTTGAATAAGATGGCACGCATAATTAGAGTCAGTTTTCTGCTTAATATAGCTACGTTGGTGTTCGTGATTCGAGTTTTGAAATTTCTAATTGTACGTCCTATATAGAATTTTCACAATCGTTACAGTTGAGTCTATAAACGCCAGTTCGTCGTACGTTCATCTCTATGAATTTTTGATTTGTTGTTTTTAATAAATTTTCCAATGCTTTCGTTTGTTTTATATGAAATTTTGAAATTTTGTTTACGAAAAAACAATTTCAGGTTTTCGGAAGATTTGCCCAAGTATGTTAAACTGTTAAATACTCTACTTTCCTCGGATATAAGTGGGTAAACTTCTGAAATTGCCATTTTGTATTTTTTCCTCTGAATGAGGCTGTCAATCATATTGGGTGAATAACCATTTATTTACTAATTAAACTCTTACAATTAGGTTTCTGAAATTATATGATTTATAAACCGTGAACGATCCTGTTCATTGGCAAAGACTACAAATAATTTTTCCACCTATTGACAAAAGGCAGATTTATTGATTTTTAATGAACTAATGCAGCATCCTGATTTTTCCTGATCAATATCATGAAATGTTTGGGACAGATACTTTGTAAAAAGATTTCCATGGAAGGAGTTTTAAATGTGTTGTATTTCAACTCTCAGTATCTCGTGAGCGTGATTTCATCAGAAAAATTCATCAGTTATTTCTCGCAGTTTGTGATGATTGATCTGGTAACCGAGGTTACATCAAATATACCGTTGGAGACTTTTTTTTTTAATTTCCTCAATAATAAAGACTGACTATTGGATCATGAGTTTTTTCACTAATCCAACTGATATCGCTTGTATCTCAGATAACTGAATCAAATTTCTTTTGATTATGTTGAGCTCCCTGCGACATGCCACGAAAAGCCGAAAAAACAAACTGCTTGCGACGTTTTTTCGAAGAAAACAAAACGCTTTACGTACTGACATTTGGCTGGGAACCGTAGCTGAGTGTGTTTCAGTTTCCACCTTGAAATTACATTCGAATATAGTCGAATAAAGGAATATAGAGATGGACATGAAATATTCATAGCGAGTTGAGTGTTGCGGTTACGCTCTGTGTTATATTCAGCAAACTGCTAGTTGCTCTTGCAATGTTGCCTGATTTCGTTTACGTTTTATTCTTGAATTGTGTTGAGAGAGTAGTTGATTGATGAAGGAAATCGTATGAAACATATTATTTCGATAATTTACTAGCACTTACATATGCAGATGAGTAAATTGATAAGGATTATTGACTCTCATTTACAATCTATGCTAGATAGGTTAAATTTAGTGAGGTAATATATGACAGTCAACTATCTAAATCACAGATATCACAGCAGTGGAACCAAGTCAACAAAATACTTTTTCACAAGAGCAATCAATATACATAGCAATCTGCTACTTCTTCTTCAAGTGCCTTACCCGAGTTCGGACGTAGGTGACCTCTCTACAACTACTCGTGTTGTGCGTAATACAGTGATACACGAATAGAAGGGGCCTTCAGTTTAACGACGGTTCCGAACGTCTATATATAGAGGCTTTACAAGGCAGAATACTTCTCGCTGGTTTCCCATTGCCTTCCGAGAGGTGGCTCCGCTACTAGTAATGTATTAAATGTTCACGTAGGTTATAATTAATCGGCAGCAGAGTAACCTAGATGCTTCCTCACAACGAGAACTATTTCGATTAATCAACCTTACTCATAATTCAGGGAAGTTATTATTAGAATATGAGAATAAGAACTTCAAAACTATTCTTCATAGACTTTGGAAAGCATTCGATTCGATATACCCAAAACAATAATGGAATCTGACCAGCTAATGTGTAGACAATATATAAGTGGAAGATCTATCCAAGATATAAAAATTTATAAAGATGAAAGCTAGAATATACTGAGTTACCTCAAAATTTTCCACTTGCAAAAGAGGAGGATTAGAAAACGCAATAACTCCTAAACGTTCTTCATCTCCACTTTTTTTTACACATTTGGATGTGTTCAATCCAAATGCTGTAATGTTTCAATGAAGGTCTGTGAGTGAACGGAGAATGCCTTAATATTCTGAGGTGCTATTGTTCTTATTCATTGAAGCTCTGAAGAAATGCGATAACAAATCATGTATCTAAATAAAGTCAGCAATGAGATGTATGATAATTAAGATGAATATTATGTACAGTGCAGTGTTAGACAAACAAAACATAACAGCGAATAACATCACATTGGAAGTAGTGTATGAATACCTATACTTAGATAGACAGATGAACTTGGTCACCAAATCCAGAACTTCATAGAAGCATATATATTCTACCAAAGTAATGAAACTTAAAATGGACACTGGAAATTATTGTCAAAGGAAAGGTTCAGGACGCTTATAAGTGTTTCGTGCGATGTATCCTGGAAATAACTAGAAGAGATGACAATAATATAGAATGGATAGAAAAACAAACTCAAGTGATAGACGTAATTCTCAGAATTTACTTTCTAAAATGACAGTGGACAGAACAAATACCCAAATACTAAGAAGAGCACACAAAAAATGGATCAGCAGAGTCACACATTGGTAGTAGGTGCAGAGGGGCAAAGTGACCGAGAAGTCGCTTAAAAATTTTGACCAATGAAGTTCTTTTATTATTAGCAACAAAAGGCATTCAAATTTGAAAAACAGATTTAATCAATATGTTAATCTTTTGTGACTTTCTCAAACTTGATGATCTTTCAAAGGTCACGAATTTCATGACGAAACGTCAACATACTCCCAAAATTGGTTTTCCAAATTGAAATGACTTTTTTTTGCACAAACAGGATGAATGAGTGAAAATAAGGCAGAGTAGGAAATAAATAAATATATATATATATATATATATATATATATATATATATATATATATATATATATATATTATATATTTATATATATATATATATATATATATATATATATATATATATATATATTTGTAAATACAAACGGAGATAAAACTAAATTTTTTTTACTCCACAGTTTTGCGGAGACTATTTTCTAACTGTAATATATTATAATTGTGATTAAAGCTATGGTTTTCTTGAATAAGATGGCACGCATAATTAGAGTCAGTTTTCTGCTTAATATAGCTACGTTGGTGTTCGTGATTCGAGTTTTGAAATTTCTAATTGTACGTCCTATATAGAATTTTCACAATCGTTACAGTTGAGTCTATAAACGCCAGTTCGTCGTACGTTCATCTCTATGAATTTTTGATTTGTTGTTTTTAATAAATTTTCCAATGCTTTCGTTTGTTTTATATGAAATTTTGAAATTTTGTTTACGAAAAAACAATTTCAGGTTTTCGGAAGATTTGCCCAAGTATGTTAAACTGTTAAATACTCTACTTTCCTCGGATATAAGTGGGTAAACTTCTGAAATTGCCATTTTGTATTTTTTCTTCTGAATGAGGCTGTCAATCATATTGGGTGAATAACCATTATTTACTGCCATTTGTTTAATTGAATGCAATTCCTTTCGAAAATTAGCTTCGGACAACGGAATTTTAAAAAGCGTATGAATCATACTATAAGTGGCTAATTTATGCGAAATTGGGTGTAGTAATGTAGTGATTGTAATATCTTTATGAGATAGTTTATGAAAAATTGAAAATTCGTGTTTATTGCTTTTTTTAAATTCAATTAATTAATAGAATTATTTATTTCAGTTTCTAGAGAAAATTGAGAACGGGGGTGTATGGAATTAATATAAGTAATGAAATTATCCAATTGTCTATCTGTATCAGTATAGAAAACAATGACGTCATCAACGTATATTTATTTCTTCATAAAGTTATATCTAACTAAACCCAAAGTATCGTCGATTATTGTTACAATAATTAAATGAAATCAATATATATTGAGGAAACGCTGAGCAGTGGAGCTCCGTCACTAAGGTCGTATTTTTTGCGTGAAGTGCATCAAGTCGAAATGCGATTCGAACGGAATTAATTATGGTTTGAAAAACCATGCTTTATCAGCAAACCGCAATAAGAATTGGAAAATAATTTATTTTATTGAGAACAAAATAATTCAAAAAGTGTATCACGTACTGAGGAACCATGCTTTAATAGCGAACCGTAATTGAAATTAGACAAAAATGTATTTCATTCAAAAAACTAAAAAATTCTCGAAGTGCATTGCTTCGAATTCGATTTGAACCGCTTTGAAGTGCAGCGGGTTTGAGGAAAAAGTAGAAACATGTATGTACACGTACCAAATTCCAACGCTTTAGCTAAACCTGCAGAGGTTGTGTAGGTGAAAAATTTTTCTGAAATCACGAAAAAACAAAAACAACCGACGTCAACACGACAATGGTTGAAAATGAATAATAATAATAATAATAATAATAGGTATTTATTCCCAGAATTGTGTATAACAAAATGAAAACAAGTCAAAAAATTCCTCACAATCAATAGATTAGTGATTCACATTACAATAACCACTAGATACACCCTACTCCATGCTATATATACGACAAAGGTCTATCAACTCATTTACGGAATATGGTTCACATTTTACTAACATTGTGAATAATTCCTTCTTGAGAAGTCTGATTTTCTTCATATTTCTTATTTTTCTCGGCAAATAGTTAAACAGCTTCATACTCATAGGTATAGAGACTATTTCGCATCGGTACTCGATAGTTTGTTAACAGGTAAAAAATATTCAACTATTCTCCTGGTCGCATTCAAATTTCTATAATTCTGATAATACGAATTATTCTTGAATAAAAATAACAACATTTAGATATACAGACCAGGCACAGTTAGAATATTATGTCTTCTGAATGTACCTCTACATGATTCCCTGTATTTCATACAAAACATTATACTCATAGCCAGTTTTTGAGTGATAAACACCTGTTCAGCTTGCTGGCTCCCCCTCCCAGAAAATGATTCCATATGACATAATTTATTGCAAATTTGCAAAGTGTACAATCTTCAAGGTGTCCATGTCTACTCTTTTTCTAATACCTCTCAGTGTATATATAATTTTATGGAGTTTCCTTGTTACTGATTCACAATGCACTCCCCAACCAAGATTATTCTCAATAAATATACCTAATAATTTAGCACAAGAGCTTATTTCAACTTTTCCACTGTCAAAAGTAATAGTCTCAGGAAATGCAATGTTTGAACGATTAGTTGAAAACATTAAAACATTTGTTTTATTTCCATTGAGAATCAAACCATTATCAATGCACCATTTCTCAATCATTGCCATTGATGTTTTCAAATTGTAGATGACAGCTTCAATATTCTGGCCTGATATTACAACTTTCGCGTCATCAGCATATAAATAAGTTTCTGTAATTTCTTCTTTAGGTGATATGTGTTCAGTAGTTATATTTCGTGTTCTTGAAATCTCAGTTAAATGGGCATTAGGTGGATGAAGTTCAGGTTCGCTCTGAGAACACAAAACTTCATAAAAAACATTCGGTAAGTCATCAATATATATAACAAACAATAAAAGTCCCAATATGGTTCCTTGTGGTACTCCTATAAGTATGGTTCTTTCAGATGATAGAACTCGAGTACCTTCGTGATACAAAAAAGTTATTTGTCTTCTATTGGTGAGGTAACTCTAGGAGAGTTTGAGGGGATTCCTCTTATGCCATACATTTCAATTTTCTTTAACAAAATTCCGTGATCGACAGAATCAAAAGCCCTCGAAAAATCAATTAAGAGCCTCGTTGGAATTCGTCCTTTTTCAAGAAGAAAAGTTACATCACGGAGAATTTCAAACAATGCAGTTTCAGTGCTTTTGGCCTGAGTGAAACCATGTTGACTTCTCGACAAATGCTTGAACTTCTTGAGGAAGTTTACGAGTCGGTTGGAAATAACTTTTTTTAAAAGTTTGGCGAATGAAGTTACCAGATTAATTGGTCTGTAGTTTATAAGATCATCTAAATCACCTTTCTTATGACAGGGCCTCACAAGTGTCTTTTTAAAAGCGTCTGGGAAAACACCTGTCTTGAATACACAGTTTATTATGGAACAAACAGGTTTTATTATCAGTGAAATGTGCTCCTTTATGACACCTATTGGAACTTCGTCATATCCACAGGAGGAATTTTTCATCAACTTAATGACATCAAGCAATTCAGGCTCCAGTACTTCAAAAAACTAGAACGAGTTGGATAAAGGAGCTTTAACATTACAACTTTTTGAATTGTTGTCAGTGGCATGGGAACTGTTGGATTTCTGAGAATTATTTTCTGAAGTTTCGATTATTCAGTTCTGCCTTAACAACAACCCTAGATTTCAGCTCATTCGGTTTGATGGGAGCCACTCGATATCGAATAAATATTGCAGAAGTATTTTATCAATTGTGGAACTCTGTTGTACAAATATTTTTTAATATATATATATATATATATATATATATATATATATATATATATATATATATATATATATATATATATATATATATATATATATATACAGGGTTGCGATAAAGTATGGAACCAAGTCAATATCTTTCGAACGAAAAGGAGAATATTTATGAAATTTTGCAGCTAAGTCCAATGGCGCAAAATGCATCTAATGTATGATTTTTTGTTGATAATATACTTCCAGTTGTACCGGAAATAGACCCTAAGTCGCTTATTTTAAATGGGATACCCTATATATTATCACATTTTTGGATTCTACTTAAGATTCTAGGCAGATTTTATGCATTATGTCCTATACCTAAGTCTAAGCGTTTTTGACATATTTAGGTTTTTTTATCAAAAACGACGATTGCAAGCCCTAATATAATTATCAGTTGTTCCTATAAGGAAGCTTTTTTTACTTACTTTGGGTTAGATTCCTTGTTGAAAATGACCTACTTTATTAGATTTTTTATAATATTTGGATAACTAGTTATACAGGGTGTGCAAAAAATAAGATCTAAAATGAGATTGAGAAAACTGACAAAAATCAATTCAACTTCTTTTGAGTTTTTTACATTACCGTAAAAAAACGTTCAGATAAACAAATTGATGTTGTGTGTATGCATATGTAGTAAGTAATAAACGAGTACGATCTCAAATACGATCGTGGCTATCCTAGATCTAATTGTTTAACGATTGAATGCAAAATCGCCATAAAAAAATATTAAATTGGCAATTTTTTGAAAACTTCAAATTTTAGGTGAAGATAACCTCATACAAAGTTACCTCCTTTTTAAATGCTTAATACTACAGAATAAAGAAAATGGGGGTTTTCCATTTGAAAAAATTGATTTTTGTCAGTTTTCTCAATCTCATTTTAGATCTTATTTTTTGCACACCCAGTATAGCTAGTTATCCAAATATTATTCAAAATCAATTAGGTGGGTCCTTTTCAACAAGGAATCTAACCCAAAGTAAGTAAAAAAGGCTTCCTTATAGGAACAATTGATAAATATATTAGGGCTTGCAATCGTCGTTTTTGACATAAAAAATCTGCCTAGAATCTTAAGTAGAATCCAAAAATGTAATAATATATAGGGTATCCCATTTGAAATAAGCGACCTAAGGTCTATTTCCGGTACAACCGGAAGTATATTATCAACAAAAAATCATACATTAGATGCATTTTGCCATTGGACTTACCTGCAAAATTTCATAAATATTCTCCTTTTCGTTCGAAAGATATTTACTTGGTTCCATACTTTATCGCAACCCTGTATATATATATATATATATATATATATATATATATATATATATATATATATATATATATATATATATATATATATATATATATATATATATATATATATATATATATATATATATATATATATATATATATATATATATAATATTATTTATTCGAATTGTTGTTGCCTGTGAACTATTTCTAATCTAAACTTTTTAATAAAATCGAGTTTTTTAAGATTCAACAAGCCTGTTATTGCTAATAATGATCAAGAGATTATATATATATATATATATATATATATATATATATATATATATATATATATATATATATATATATATATATATATATAGCATGATCAGGACAATTGGAACAGAATTCTCATACAAATCAAAATGGTTATATCTAAAACTGCTTCTATTTCCAATTAGAAGCCTTTTCCAAAGCAGTGAAACTAGATAATAAAACCCTGCAAGATATTTGAAATTGGTCAATAAAAATACGAAATAATATGTTTCACAGCGAACGCCTAGTTTCAGACTGTTTCGAAAAAGGACCAGTTTTCGAAGAATTATGGTCCTTACCGACATTTATTATATCCGTGAAACACTGAAATCGTATATTGAACAAATAATAAAAATGAAATGTGTTTATAACTTCTGCTTTTATTTCTAATAATTCATTAAAATAATTTTGATCAGCAAATAGTGACATTTGGGGAAATTATAGAGTTGATAATATGGAATAGATCTGTTAAAATTTCGCAATGTGCGAAAATAAAAACTCAGTCGAATATTATGAGTCGTACTTCATTTTTTCTCTGAAACATTTTTTTCGGAAATAATAATTACAGCTCAAACATTTTGATTGAATTGTTTTTGATGCAGAGTTTGCCTGTGCAGGATATTCGTTTTTAAAATACTAGGCCAAGCTACAGAGATTTTTTCATGTAAAAAGTGCTAGAAGAAAACCAACTACGCCATTGTGTGTAAAATAGTTCCACATGATATAGTGATATGTTTTTTACTCGACTTCATCATTTATAACTTTGTTATTAACAATTTTATGCAAAAAATTGCGTTTTTTTTAGTTTGCTTTTAAAATTGAAACTATCAGAGTAATCGTGATGATGTCAATAGACTTATTGTAGAAAATGAAAAGACGAAAAAAATGAGAGGTCGGACGACTCGATCAGACCCTTAGTCTAAGGGAAAATTGGAAAACACCGTCCAAAATGCAGTTTTTTCAAAAGTTCATAACTCGGTTATTTTTTGAGTTGTAGCGTAGCTCCTCCGGTTAGTATTATTTATCAATATAAACTTCATTTGTGCGAAGAGCAGGAACTGTCCGATGCATAGTTTTTGATCTGTGGCCATTTGATTATGTTACTATGCAATTTTCCAGCAGACCTGAATGCGACAGATATGGTCCGATTTCAATTTACTAAAAAGATTTTGAAAGTAGAATTCTCATAGTTCAAAACGTTCATCTTGGCTTTCCATAAACACGCTGAGAAATATGTTAAAAATAAAGCTGAACATGACGAGAAACGGCCGAGCGCGTAAGAGTAGTTGAAGAGTGGGGGTAGAGCAGCAGGCAAGGAGAAGTATGACATTCGAAAGCGTCGGCATTTTGAACGTGACAGTAATTTCTAAACGTTGTCAGATAATAATTGTGAACCCCCACCCGCGCTCGGCCGTTTTTTGTCATGTTCAGCTTTATTTTTAACATATTTCTCAGCGTTTTTATGAAAAACCAAGATGAACGTTTTGAACTATGAGAATTCTACTTTCAAAATCTTCTTAGTAAATTGAAATCGGACCATACCTGTCGCATTCAGGTCTGCTGGAAAATTGCATAGTAACATAATCAAATGGCCACAGATCAAAAACTATGCATCGGACAGTTCCTGATCTTCGCACAAATGAAGTTTGTATCAATAGCTAATACTGGCCGGAGGATCTACGCTACAACAAAAATAACCGAGTTATGAACTTTTGAAAAAACTGCATTTTGGCCGGTTTTTTCCAATTTTCCCTTAGACTGAGGGTCTGATTGAGTCGTCCGACCTCTCATTTTTTTCGTCTTTTCATTTTCTACAATAAGTCTATTGACACCATCACGATTACTCTGATAGTTTCAATTTGATAAGCAAAAAGTTTTGATGAAGCCACGAATGTCGTAGCGAAACGTCAACTTTTTAATAAAATCGAGTTTTTTAAGATTCAACAAGCCTGTTATTGCTAATAATTATCAAGAGATTATATATATATATATATATATATATATATATATATATATTTATTTATCTATATCATAAACTTTTATATATATTATATATATATATATATATATATATATATATATATATATATATATATATATATATATATATATATAATAATAAATTTATTCTTTTGCAGTATAAAATTTTCTCAAACGGAACAAAATACTAAAAATTAACTTAAACTGTAGTTGCCTGCAAAAAATAGGCTTAAGGCAGTAAAACTGATATTATATTAAGCCCCAAATACATGACTCTAAATGTTTTTTTCATACTACATATTCCGTACAAAATATTTCAGCGAAAACATTTCAGTCAAAATCACTCACTCAAGTTAAATTTATCAATAAAAATTCCTTCAGTTTTTTTTTTAATTTGAGGAGACCAAGATCTTTCAGAGAAGAGGGTACCCGGTTATGAACAAAGCATATGTTGTGCGAAAATGATCGAGTAAATGCGGAAGTGTAATGATGTGGTGGAGATGATAGTCCTTCGAATCTCAGATTCAGTGTATGAACATCAGATCGAAAACGAATTTTCTCAAACAGATAGGTTGGACCCTTATATATTATAATGGCGTGATATAACACGGCCGAATGAAATGTACGTTTCTTCTCCATATCTAGCCAATAACATGCCTTCAACTTGCGATTTTTTGCATAAAATTGTTAATAACAAAGATATAAATAATAAAGTCGAGTGAACAACATATCACTATATCATGTGGAACTATTTGACAAACAATGGCGGAGCTGGTTTTCTTCTAACACTTTTTGCACAAAATGCTCACTCTAAATCTCTGTAGCTTGGCCTAATATCATATGGAACTATTTGACAAACAATGGCGGAGCTGGTTTTCTTCTAACACTTTTTGCACAAAATGCTCACTCTAAATCTCTGTAGCTTGGCCTAATATCATATGGAACTATTTTACAAACAATGGCGGAGCTGGTTTTCTTCTAACACTTTTTGCACAAAATGCTCACTCTAAATCTCTGTAGCTTGGCCTAATATCATATGGAACTATTTGACAAACAATGGCGGAGCTGGTTTTCTTCTAACACTTTTTGCACAAAATGCTCACTCTAAATCTCTGTAGCTTGGCCTAATATCATATGGAACTATTTTACAAACAATGGCGGAGCTGGTTTTCTTCTAACACTTTTTGCACAAAATGCTCACTCTAAATCTCTGTAGCTTGGCCTAATATCATATGGAACTATTTGACAAACAATGGCGGAGCTGGTTTTCTTCTAACACTTTTTGCACAAAATGCTCACTCTAAATCTCTGTAGCTTGGCCTAATATCATATGGAACTATTTTACAAACAATGGCGGAGCTGGTTTTCTTCTAACACTTTTTGCACAAAATGCTCACTCTAAATCTCTGTAGCTTGGCCTAATATCATATGGAACTATTTGACAAACAATGGCGGAGCTGGTTTTCTTCTAACACTTTTTGCACAAAATACTCACTCTAAATCTCTGTAGCTTGGCCTAATATCATATGGAACTATTTTACAAACAGTGGCGGAGCTGGTTTTCTTCTAACACTTTTTGCACAAAATGCTCACTCTAAATCTCTGTAGCTTGGCCTATTATCATATGGAACTATTTTACAAACAATGGCGGAGCTGGTTTTCTTCTAACACCTTTTGCACAAAATGCTCACTCTAAATCTCTATAGCTTGGCCTATACATGAAGTTCATGAATACACCTATCCCCCGATTTACATGATACTCATTTCACACGATTTCGCTTTTACACGGTTCATAAACTAATGAACTTCGGTAAATTTCTAAAAATTTATTTTTGGTTACATAATCATATCCACACAAAGACTGATAGTTCCTGAAAGTGTATCTTCCCAATCGTCCGATCTTCCGATCCTCTCGAATCCATCAACGGTTGAGCTGGTAGATTTCGACCGGGAATATTCTAGTGATGGAAGTGACATTATACCAATCAAGAAAAAAAAGCTTATAGTTCCTCAAAGTGATAGCGAAAGAATTTTGAACATACCTGAATTTGTTAAGTTTCGGCAGATACTTTTAGAAAAATTTTTCGTTTCTATTTTTGTTTTCATTTTTAGAATAAGTTCACTACGACATCATGCCATTTTTTTGGGCAAACTATACCTAGTTTAAAGTTTCTGGATATGTTTTACTGTTGTTCCATTAGAATAAATGACTTAATTGCGCAGATTTTTTCGTTTTGCACGGTTTTATATAGGAAAAACAAAGATTTCATTTTACACGGATTTGTCTGTAACCTATCTTCAGTGTAAATCGGGGGATAGGTTTGTCATTGGTATTGGTATGTGTGGATGGTGACCGATGCGCTGCGACCTTATTAGATCTATTGTGCCCCATCTTCTTCTGCTTCTCGATGTGTTCTCGTTTTACAGCAGCCCCTCAAGCCTCAATACCTTCAGGAATTTGAGGATTTTAAGGGGGTCTATTCGTGGTATTTCTTCTACAGTCAGCTGGTATGATCCCAGTGTGTTCAGTCTTTCATGGTGCACAGCATAGCACTCCATCAGTATATGGTGAGGTGTTTCTGGATGTTCCTTGCAGAATCTGCAGGTGCTGTCCCCCTCTAAACCTAGCTTCCTTAGGTGTTCTTTGAGTCTGCAATGCCCCGTAAGAAATCCTGTGATTGTCTTTAGACTAGTTTTGCTGAGGTTAATCAGTGTCTTCGATCTTGCTCTGTTGAACTTTCCGAGAAGATCTTTGGCCTGCCTCAGTCCTGGAAGTCTTTGCCAGTATGTTGCTCTCATTGCTTCTTCAGCTTTATTGAGTTCTTCTTGGGAGTAAGATTTTCCAAGTCCGCAGAAAGGTTCTGGCCCGATTAGTGGCGTTGACGCACCCTTTCGTGCCAGGGTGTCTGCTTGTTCATTACCCTTCACTCCGACGTGCCCCGGCACCCAGAGGAGGATCACATTGTTGTTCCTGCCCAGATCGTTTAGTTTGTCTAGGCATTCACTAACCATCTTTGAGTTGATGTTATAAGAGTTCAACGCTTTGATGGCTGCTTGGCTATCGGAGAGGATCGCAATTTCCTTTTTCCGGTATTTCCTATCGAGGTTGAACTGAATGCACCTTTCTATGGCGTGAATTTCCGCTTGAAAAATACTGGCCCAACGACTCCTGCTCCAGTTCCTTCGGGAGTTTTAGACCTGTCCGTATACCATATTATGGTATTCTTCTCCAGTGCTCGAATGGATTCTATGCTCCGTTCCTTCTTGGTATTTAGTTCCGTTCGAAATAATTTCTTGAAACTAAATTTCTTGGTAATTTCGTCAGTTGGGAGGTCAGCAAGGTGTGCACTTCCGGTAAGGGTTGAGTCCCTTGTACCGAATGCAGCACCTTTGAGTCCAACTTTAGCCAACCTGAGGTTTGCTCCCCAAGCAGTTCTCCTCACCATGATGTGGAGAGGAGTGAGGTCCAGAACGACCTCTAGTGCTGCTGTTGGAGTCGATCTCATTGCTCCTGTTATACAAAGACATGCTAGTCTTTGCACTTTCTCCAAGGTTTTCCTTGCTGTGGTGAGTTCAGTTCTGCCATACCACACTACTGCTCCGTAGGTGATCATAGGTCTCACTATCATGGTGTACATCCATCGTAGTATTGATGGGTTACAGCCCCACGTTTTTCCTGCGATGTTCCTGCACACCATCAGTGATGATTTTGCCTTGTTAACGATCTTTTCTACGTGCAAGTTCCAGAGTCATAGGTATGTCATAGTATATACATCAATATTGTGAAAAAGTCATGAATTTTTTGACAAAACCTTATCAAGTTTTTTTGTATCTACCTTTGACTTCGAAAAACCTGTTATTGATATATATATATATATATATATATATATATATATATATATATATATATATATATATATATATATATATATATATATATATATATATATATATATATATATATATATATATATATATATATATATACAGGGTAATTCATTAAGGGTGGCGACCGGCCGTATCTCGGAAACCGTATGTCCTAGAATTTGGGGAAAAAAATTCTTATATGCAAATCTGCCCTAAAAAAATGGAATGCTATAAATCTTACTAGCTAACAAATAGCCAAATTTGATGACTTATTGACCTGTCAAAACCGCGAACTGATATCTCTTTTCATTCCAAAGATATTGGCATTTTTTGATGAGTGTTGGTGATTGTTGGCTCGTCCTGTAAGGTGGAAGACAAATTATGTTGCTAAAATTGTTTTGAAACAAAAAACAAGTAGAAACGCATCATAAAAATATTTATCAACATTACATAATGAAACAAAACTAGTCCGGTCAAATTAGACCAAAAAATAGGAGTGAAGTTATAAAAATTCGCACCCATCTGAGAATTGGTAGGATTGTTTAAAACACCATTATAAATGAAATCTGAAAGGTCTTTATCGATCTGATACGTGCAAAAAAATTTACTCGGGTTCGAATATCATAAAAACGGTTTTTTTGCGATTTTCAGCAAAGCAGTAAGTTTTATCATGAAATTAGTTCAGACAAAAATTGTAGATCACCTAATTATCTATAAAAAACGAGTTTATAATTTTTTCCCTCAGAGCCACCGTTTTTGAGATTAACGATTCAGAAAGTTGAAAGAAATGCAAAAAAACACTAGCTCAAAGGTGGCGTTGAAACGTGCATATTATGACGATTACAACTCTTTCAACTTTTTGACTCGTTATATCTCAAAAACTTAGACTCTTAGAAGAAACAGTATTTTGAAATTTTTTATAGATAATTATCTGATCTACAATTTTTGTTTGGGCTAATTTCATGCTGTTGTGAAATAATATGATAAGGGTGCATTTTATAATCCTTTAATATTCTTTGCACCAAAGAATAATTCAATCCTAAATCTCTTGCAATTTTTCGAATACTCAAATGGGGTTCAGACTTAACTAACACCAATACGTTAGTAACACTTTCTTCATTGCGACTTCTACGTATCCTATTTCTTAATGCGACAGGTTGAACATTGCCGGTTTCTCGCAAAATTTGTGCCAATCTTTTGAATAATTTCCGAGAATGACGCCGTCTTTCAGGATATCGTATCGCATACCTACTCCCGTTCAGCAATTACTTCATTTTGTAGACTTTCAAAATATATACTGGGCATATCATATGCCTCTCCATTTGAATAAAAAGGCATTATGAAAGAGTTAGTTTGCAAACAGTCAGAATAAATTTGACAGCAATAAAAACTTAAAAGTAAACAATCATAAAACATTGGTGTCATTTCCATAGGTAACTTGCTGACTTTTGAAACATCTCTCAACAGTTTAACATCATTCGTAATATTGCGGCTCGTTCATGAACATAAAACTATAAGAGACCGTTTGAGAGATTTGGGATTGAATTTTTATCCGAAATAGTTCAAAGCAAATAATGGCAAGCATTTTGACTATTTAAAATAATGAGATAGTGGGAGCGTTTTGTAAATTTCTGTTATCAGTAGCTCCCTTAGTTTTGTTTCATTATGTAATGTTAATAAATATTTTGCCGATGCGTTTTTACTTGTTATTTTATTTTCAAAAGAATTTTAGCAACATAATTTTTCTTCCACCTTACAAGGCGAGCCAACAATCATAAACTCTCATTAAAAAATGCCAATATCTTTGGAATGAAGAGATATATCAGTTCGCGGTTTTAACAGGTCAATAAGTCATCAAATTTGGCTTTTTGTTAGCTAGTTAGATTTATAGCATTGCATTTGAAATTTCTCAAAAAAAAACATAAATAGAGCTAGGTGTTACATAATGCCCTCTAGTTGCCGATTGGAAAATTAAAAGTGTTTTTGTTATTTGTTACTGAAATCTACATTCAATACTCTTTGCGTAGAGTCTACGTTTTCGAAAATCGGTTGATGCATTATGGAGTTACAGTCTTTTTTATGTCAAAGAAAGCGAACTTCCCCCACCATTTCAGAATAGGCAATACAGAAAAATGACTCTAACAAGAGTTGTGGAATTAGGAGAGTAGTTCCTGAATTTGATATTTTTTACCAGCCTAAATTGGGGAATATTTCGTAAAAAATCCAATTATATTTTATAAGTGGTAGATTGCGCCACCTAGCGGAAAACTATGGACTCAAAAACATTTTTAATCATTTTTTTAGGGTAGATTTGCACATAAGAATTTTTTTCCCCAAATTCTAGGACATACGGTTTCCGAGATACGGCCGGTCGCCACCCTCAATGAATCACCCTGTATATATATATATATATATATATATATATATTATATATATATATATATATATATATATATATTATATATATATATATATATATATATATGTATATATATATATATTATATATATATATATATATATATATATATATATATATATATATTTATATTATATATATATATATATATATATATATATATATATATATACATATATAATACATATAACTTATTCATTACTTTGATATAGGTCGAGAACGGGAATATTAAAATTCAATTACATACAATCTGAAAATAACTGTTTATCATTACATCAGAAAACTGAATACAGATTTCTGTTAGAACTAGAATTGCTAGATGGATTAGAAAAAAACAAAGTCGACCGGGATACTATAGAATTTATAGAAAAGGGATAATGGTTTTTAAAACAACAAGAAGATAAAATAAAAGCTTTTGAATATTATTTATCAAAGATAAAGTTTCTAATCATAAGCATTATTTTAAAAAATAACACATTGTTTCAGTTAACTCGAATTGTTATCATCGAATACATATATTTCATAGAATTAAGATATACTATAAGCGGTAAGGTGTACCGTTTGTAGACCGAGGATTGTGGGTTCGAGTCCCACCTTGCTCGTGGGTGTTGTGTATGTCCGGAATTTAGTGGTTCTATATATATGATTGAATTGTTGGGTGATGTACATAGTTTACAAGCCCATTGGCCTTTCGGAACCGGCGTTAAACTGTAGGTCCCTCGAGTATAAAAAAAAAAGATATACTATACTTATGCATACGTACATACGTGAAATATTTAATCCGAAAATTAGGTCTTTTAATCTTCTATATTTTTTCAATTTCCAAAACAAAAATTGAATTTTTTGTGTCATACACGTCTTAAAAAAAATATTTCAAATAATAATAAATCTCTTTCCTAGCATTAAGATAATATAATCAGAATTTAAATCACGCAAAATGAGAATAATTTACTTTATCATGACTTTGTATTCATTTTCAAAGATTTTTAAAATACCACATGGTCTATGGTTCGGTTTTATTCGGACTAAACACTAAAAACTAAACTGTCCGGGTGAATATCCAACACCTGGCAACCATAGCAAGGACATGCTTATACTAGAATCAGTTGAGTACCAATAAGTTCATCAGATTCTTGTAAAACATCTGAAAATTGCTTATTTTCTCGAGAATTTTCTTTGATAATCTCCGTAGATGTGATGCGAAACTGGAACTTTGAATAATTCTCTTCGTGTTTTCTCCGCCGTTCTTATTTACTTTTCAATCCGAAGTATTAAAACTGCCTGGGTAAAAGGACCTCGCTCCGCCTGAAATGAAGCGGAAGTAATTTCGTCTCCATGGCATTCGGGGCCACGCACCTGCACAACAAAGCTCGTCGACAATTGTAAAGCACCTCGTAATTTGTCGCGTCATTTGTGGAAAGTCTTTCCCTTGTGGAAGATTTATAACTGCAACTGCCAAGTAGGGTTGGGCGCTTACGTCATAATAACCGTACCGAAAAATATTTTCTGAACTTTTTGGCTGGAAAATTTCAATATTTAGAGAGCTGAGGTAGCCCAGTAGTACAGTTTATCGTTTATATACCGAGTATCGAAAGTTCGAGCTCCCCCTTGCCTTTAGGTGTGGTGAAAGTCCAAAGAAATTCAGTTATTCAGAATATTGTTAAGATATGTGAGGGAATAGCATAGATTCAAGCCCATTAGTCTTCAGCAGCTTGCTATAAACTGTAGGTCACTGGTGAAGGATAAATATAGCCTCGTCTTTGATATTCACTAGATAGCCTCAGCAACCTCTCGGCACGACTCGTATATCATAGACGTAGAAGGTATTGAATTCATATACTTTTCGAAGAGGACGTAAATTTTATATAGTTGATGGAATCCGTCGTTACTATGTGAAAATTTAACATGATGAACATAAACTAAATTTGAATTTACTACGTTTATTATCACGAAAATATTTTGAAAAATATTACACAGCGATTGCAATTTCGGTTACTGAACCATCATCGATCGAGTTAAGAATTGAATACATAATTATAGATGTGCGCTTACGGGTGGGAAAGAATTATTGCAGGTACCTAAATAGACAAGAGGAACATATTTCAAGAAGTGCTAATCGAGTGGATTTCTCAAATTGGTAGAAATACAATGTTCTTTCGTTAAATTAGATCAGTTTTTGAATTATATCAATAGCATTCACCCAAGTATAAGTTAAAAATAGTTCACAGGCAACAACAATTCAAAGAAATAATTATATATATATATATATATATATATATATATATATATATATATATATATATATATATACAGAAGGACAGAACAGTAACGGGGTACTAGTAAGTATTAGATCAAAGGTGTAACGATGGGATACCCCAATATTATAGAGGGAGCAATAAAAGATCTAGGGTGCTTCTAAAGTTGTGCCTTTATTCTAAGTTCAAGCTTATATATATATATATATATATATATATATATATATATATATATATATATATCAAATCAAATCAACTCAAATCAAATCAAATCAAATCAAATCAAATCAAATCAAAATTTATTCAAATCAAATATTCAAATTACATGAGTAAACCCAAAATATTCTTGTCACAAAAAAACAAAGGTACTAGTATTTGAAACAAAATCTATTTCTTAATATATCTTAAATCTAGGAAAATGATCTTCTGAACAATTTTACAATCATATATCACTAGTTTGTCACCTAAACTAGAAGTTTGTGTGTGAACAAATTTAACAGATTAAAATAACTCATGTAATATGGCGTTAGCACTAGCTGATACCTGAATATATAATGCTCAACAAAACTAAATAATTTAAAACTATACAATAATTATTATCACCATTGAACTGAAACATAATCCCAATGCAGAAGGGAATCGAGACCAATGGACCACACAGATACCCACAAAAATTCACTACTACACATTCAAAAAAATTTCAAAAAATCATCATCCTTTGTATTGATATATTTTTTGACGTCAATTTTAAATAGTCTCTGAGAAGTCAACTGAATCGTCACCCTGGGCAATGCGTTATAAAACTTCGGAGCATAATACAATATAGTTTTTTGAGTAAAATTCTTCGTAAATGAAGGGATTTCGAGGTAATCAGCTTGCCTAGTTTCATAGCAACACCTTTTGTTAACGTTTCGTTTCCTAATCCATAATATTGACTGATACATGTACATTTTCCTAACAGTTAGGACTGTTGGGAATAGAATGTTAAAATAGGGTTTTCTATGAATATTGTTAGATTTAATATAGTTGAAAAAGAGTTGTTAAAAGAAAAGTAGGCTTGTCAGAAAAATAAAATTTGTTAGAAAAGTCAGATTTATTTGTAATTATATTCAGATAGGTTTCTTGAACCTTTTATATAAGTTAATTCAGGTTAATTTTACAAGGACATTTGCCTCATCATACAACGCAGAGGTAGAGTGTACACGGTTTTTTTTCAGAACCACCCTGAGGATACTATTCTGTGCTTTTACTACAGGATCTAAAGCATTTTTATAGCACCTACCTCAAATAACAATACAATATCTCAAAATTGACTCGACAAGAGCATTATAAACCCCGAGTAAATACTTTTTTGTCAAAATTTCCCTCAATCTATAAAATTTGTAAACTAGTACTCTGAGTCTCTTTGCCATTTACATGTTTATCCCACTTCATATATATGTTTATATATACATATATACATATATTTATATATATATATATATATATATATACATTATATATATATACATTATATATTATATATACATTATATATATATATATGTATATATATATATATATATCAAACCCTCAATAATATAAGGGCTCAAGTCAAAATTTTTGTAAAATGTGATTTTGAATGATACGGGCAAAAGATGGAATCATCTACCGGTTAGCGCTGACAGAGCGAGAAAAAAGTCAACCAGTAATCAGTAACGTGCATACTTGTCGAAGGCGGATCGTTGAAGCTTTGTGCAATTAATATTTGTGCCCCTCTATGAGAAAAAATCAGGAGAGTTCTGTTTTGAACATTTTGTGTTATATGGAATAATTTGTAGTTGCAGCATTATATTATACGAAATGTTGTAAATTTTTTGGTGTAATTCATAATAGATCTCTATATTGCTGAGAAGAAATGATGTTTAAAGGAATTATATCTTATTGGTTCGTTATAGTAGGTATATAAATTGTTTTATGTTGAATCTATTAGGCCCTTACTCACATGAAATATCCAAAAAAAAATTTTAAATTCATTCAAATTCAATTTTATTTTCATGACTCTTTATAGTGTAGTTATCAGTCAACAAATCAGCAGAATTTTACATTTATCACACAAATAATAAGCATTTTATACGAAAAATAAGCTGAAATGTAGGAAACCAGAATCTTTAAACGCGATTTCCCACAAAACTACTATTTCGTTTTATGCCTTTGTATCACTAAGGGTGCGATATATTTATATATAATCACATTTATTTGCAGTTAACAGGATGCTGAAGACAACATTACGTTGGAAAATTTATTTGAAAAATATATGATTAATCAAATGAACCCTCCAACCTAACTAGTTTTATGCAACTCTAAAACATGAAATTCTCAATTAACCTTCAAGAGAGAATGTTAGAAAATTCGATATAAGTGCCTGATGCGATGAAAATACTAGACAGTCTGTTTTGCTTTACAACGAGCTCATCAGTAGTCCATCGACCGAGTGGGCAGCGACATCGAATAAGCCCTATCATGATTTCTGAGAAGAGTACCAATGACCAGAGAACAAATCACAGCGCTATCCATCGATATTGAATATTCTAACATTTTCCCTTGAAGGATGAATGGGAACTTCATGTCTTCTAGTCTCATGAAACTGAGGATGAGGGATTATTTCATTAATCATCAATTTTTAAAATGCAAATAATATGGCCTTCAAATATGGGAAACTGATTTTGTTAATGAGTTGTTGTTTCGTCGCCAAATTCATGACAATTTCAGAACTTTTTCCAGACAGGAATAAATTTGGCATTTATGAATTTTAGAAGAATTGAGAAGTTAAAAAACAGACAACTTTTAAATTTTTTGCGGCTGTGGCTATCTTCATTTTCTAATTACGTAGTATTCAGTCCAATATCAGCAGTAAGATCTGCTAATATCAGATTTTCTACTCGTTATGTCGACTTTGTTGATGAGACTACCTTTGAATACTATTTTGATATTTCAGAACTTTCGAAAGTCAGGAATTTCCAGACAAAATATCAAATTTTGAATAAAGTCTGTCTGAAAACTTATATGACTTGTTATAGATGAGAAAACCCAAAAAAGTTAAAATAATACAGGCACAAACATTATATGATATAATATATATATATATATATATATATATATATATATATATATATATATATATATATATATATATATATATATATATATATATATATATATATATATATATATATATATATATATATATATATATATATATATATATATATATATATATATATATATATATATATATATATATATATATATATATATATATATATATCTATACCTATATAATAACTGTAAATCTTCTCATCTTCAATATTATTTCCATACTGACATAATTGAATATTTCTTCAATCCTAACTACTACTACATCTAATTTTTATGGATCCAAATGATAATGAAATAAAACTTCATTCAATGATAATTTCGTACGTTTAGTAAACGAACAGTTTTTAAAATGATAAAGAATAAATATACCTATTAATTAGTTTTAGAAAGTATATAATACTGTGAATGAGGTTTTTTCAAATACTTCCCATCTAAATTTCTTGATGAAAAGCCATCATAGCTTGTAGACTTGAGTAATGAAGGTTATAACCACATCAGACAAACGCAAAGATCGTCAAGGGAAATATAATAAAAGATGAAGTGCGCTCTGGCAATTTGGCTCTTTATTCATATCAGAAAGCAACTCCTGAGAGCTAAAAGCGGCGTATTCATGCTTGATTGTTCCATTCATACGGGTATCTAACAGGATCCTATCTCTAAGTTTCATCGGATAATGCAAGAAATTCTTCAACTGGTGTGCAGTTCATCTGTTATCAGATTGAATTTTAAATTGTTTTTAGTAAGCCTCGAAGCAAACTTTCATTAAAATATAATGATTGCACTTACTCCTATTTTAGTCAAAAGAGCAGATTTAAAGAATATTTCTTAGGGGATCTTAATTGAATTGAATAATCTATTAAAATTACGGATATTAAAAAAATTAAACAAGCATTGAAGAAATTGCTTGAATAAGAATAAAAAGAAGTGAGTAGATTTCAACTCATTTCTATTCAGTATTACTCAAATCTATCTGACTAGATGAAGTTGTACAGAAGGACAAACATATGGCATCGAAAAACAATTGAAATCCAAAACAAGGGTAATTTCAAAAACCAAAACCTCCCAGGATATTCAAATACCTTGGTTGTCATTTCAAAAGACCTGAACCTTACTCTCCGATACCGATTATTGAAATGCTACGTTCGTCGATAGAAAGTTTTGAGATGTGGATTTTTCGACGTATAGGTTAACAATTCCATGAACTGATCACATCAGAAAAGAAGAAGTCCTTGACATGGATCCAGAACTTCTAGAAATAAAAGAGAAACAACTTATCTCGACAAAGTACTAAGACATAAATAATACAGTTTTCTACAACTAATAATAGAAGGAAAGATTGAGAGCAAACGTGGCCGTGGCAGACGACAGATGACATAGCTGAGAAAAATCAAAGAGTGGACTGGCTTAGACTTTCAGTCATTAATAAGAAAAGCTCAGGTCAGACAGGAATTGACAGAAGACATCGCCGATCCTTGAGAGAATGATGTTGCTTTTGCGATTATATAATAACGATATATTTTTATATTCTTGCGCTTTTTTTGTTAATTTTTCTCTTATCTTTGTGACCATCTTGAGTTTAATTATTTATTTTTGATTCTGTAACGAAATAATTACTACCTCTATATGAATAAATAAATAAATGAGTACCTAGCGGACAAATTTTTTTGAGGGTTCTTGGATGTCTGAAATATTATATACATATATATATATATATATATATATATATATATATATATATATATATATATATATATATATATATGAATAAATAAATAAATGAGTACCTACCGGACAAATTTTTTTGAGGGTTTTTGGATGTCTGAAATATTATATACATATATACATATCCGATATTTTACAGAACTATTCCTCAGTTATTTATAAGGTGAAAACTTTATATAAGAATGCGTCTGCAAGGCCTTTATTTTTGAGATACAGGTTGTAAAAATTTTTTCAATTCATTTTGGAAATAATATTGATATTTGGATGAAAATTGGTATTTAATATGAGAAATACCAATTTGATCTTAGTTCGATTCTAAATTGTAGGGGCGCCACCAAGCGTCCTGGCAGCCATCAGAACCTCGAATTTATTTCCACCTAGAGGCCACCCCAATCTAACGATATCAAAAATTCTATGATAAAAATTCATTATCTTGTTGCGTTTCTTCCAGGACAGAAAAAGTATTGTGCGACACAGAAATTTACCATTGGGATGGCTCGTCTGTCCTATGAAATGGACGAAGTCGGAATTTCATTGTGGTACATTATCAGAAAGGTGGCTAACCTGGCTAAGAACAAAGGATCCAAAAGACAGAAAGACTTATATCAGACTGAATAGAGAAACCAAAAGAGCAGTTACAGAAAGAAAGAACGAACTATGGGAACAAAAATGTGAAGACGTAGAGAGATATCTAGGAGGGACAAGAGTGGCTCAGGCCTGGAAATTCATAAGAAACCTCAGGAAAGAAAGACATAACTCAGGACACATAAATCTAATACAAAACAAGAAATGGGAAGAGTATTACAAGTCCCTCCTGACAGAAAACAGAAGTGATTACATAGGAGAAATTCCTGAAATTAGGATAGACATGGACTAGGAGGTAACCAGGATAAGTAAAAACGAAGTTAAAAAGGAATTAAAAGAAATGAAAAATGGAAAGTCGCCAGGACCGGGAGACATTCCCATTGAGCTGGTGAAGCATGGACTAGATATACTGATAGAAATGTTGGTAGACATTTTTAACAAGTGCTTAGTTGAAGGTCAGAATGTTCCTCTAGACTGGAACATTGCGCATATTAGCTCAATTTACAAAAAAGGAGACAGAAGAGAATGTGGAAACTACAGAGGCATTAGTGTCACCACCTCGGTGGGAAGGTTGTATGGCAGAATACTCAAGAAGCGGATCGAAGCTGAGTATGAAGATATGGAAGAGCAAAGTGGCTTTCGAGCTGGAAGATCCTGTATGGACAACATATTTACCCTCCAACAAGTTCTAGAAAAGCGCGTAGTTAGAAACCTCTCTACTCACTTAGTTTTCATAGATTTAGAAAAAGCCTACTATACAGTACCTTTAAAATCGTTATTTAATATTTTGACAAGAACGGACCTAAGTAAAACTTATATTAGAGCTCTACATAACATCTATAGGAATCCACAGGGTCTAGTTAAGATGGGAAACTCCTTATCCAAACCATTTAAAGTTACTAAAGGCCTTAAACAAGGATGCTGCCTATCACCCACCTTATTTAAAATCTAAATCCAGGAGGCATTGCAGAGATGGAGACAAAGGTGCTCAGGAATGGGAATAATGGTTGGAGACAGTTGCCTGTCAACATTACTCTTTGCAGACGACCAAGTGATTGTTGCAAACTGTGAAGAGCAGAGGCTGTAGGACCCCCGTGCATATATATATATATATATATATATATATATATATATATATATATATATATATATATATATATATATATATATATATATATATATATATATATATAGGGTGTCCCACCGGTAAAGAACGCGATCTGTATATGGAAAACTACACATAGGAAACTTTTGAAAATTTGACAGTGTACTAATGTTGATAGGAACAACTCGACTAAAATATTTTCATGATGGTGGCACTTTCGGTTATACCGGAAGTAGATACCAACTTGCTTATTTTAAATTGGATACCCTATATATTAATACATTTTTAGATTCTACGCAAGATTCTAGGCAGATTTCATGTATTATGTCCTGTACCTAAGTCGAAGCGTTTTTGACATATTTAGGTTTTTATGTCAAAAATGACGATTGCAAGCCCTAATATAATTATCAATTGTTCCTATAAGGATTCCCGTATTACTTACTTTGGGGTGGATTCCTTATTGAAAAAGACTTGCTTCAATAGGTTTTGTATAGTATTTGGATAATTAATCATACAGGGTGTTCGAAAAAAAAGATCTAAAATGAGATTGAGAAAACTGACAAAAATCAATTTTTTCAAATGGAAACCCCCCTATTTTTCTTATTTTGTAGTATTTACCATTTAAAAAGAAGGTAACTTTGTAAAAAGTTATCTATACCTAAAATTTAAAGTTTTCGAAGTATTGCCAATTTAATATTTTTATATGGCGATTTTGCATTTAATCGTTAAACAATTAGATCTAGGATAGCCACGATCGTATTTGACATTTCAAATCATCGTAATGGCATCCCGGTAAAATTATACAAACGAAGATTATTTAAACTTATTTATCATTTATGGACAATGTGATAAATTATTTCAAGAATATGTGATACATGTGCGACCCGATATCCTCATAAACAAAAACCATCACCAAATACTGTTAAACGAATTATAGAAAACTTCATGAATTTTGGATCCGTGAAGCCATAAGTGTACAAAAAGAAACCAGTTGCTAACAATGAAAATATTGAAATAGCAATTTTGGGATATTTTGAAGAATATCCAACAAAATCTTCAAGGCAGATAGCATTAGAATCAAGCTTATCTAAATCGTCAGTTCTAAGAATTTTACGGAAACACAAATATCATCCCTATGCTATCCATATTTTCATTAGTGCAGCATTTAAATGAAAATGATTTAGATAAGCCTTAAAAGTTTAAATAATTTTCGTTTGTATAATTTAACCGGGGTGCCATTACGATGATTTGAAATGTCAAATACGATCGTGGCTATCCTAGATCTAATTGTTTAACGATTAAATGCAAAATCGCCATATAAAAATATTAAATTGGCAATATTTCGAAAACTTCAATTTTTAGGTATAGATAACTTTATACAAAGTTACATTCTTTTTAAATGCTAAATATTACAAAATAAGAAAAATGGGGGGTTTCCATTTGAA
The DNA here is from genome assembly GCA_030704885.1 of Cynegetis impunctata. Lineage (NCBI taxonomy): Eukaryota > Metazoa > Arthropoda > Insecta > Coleoptera > Coccinellidae > Cynegetis > Cynegetis impunctata. Next base: position 82,402 of record JARQZK010005212.1, read on the forward strand.
AAAATTGATTTTTGTCAGTTTTCTCAATCTCATTTCAGATTTTTTTTTTCGAATACCCTGTATGATTAGGTATCCAAATTCTATACAAAATCTATTGAAGCAAGTCTCTTTCAATAAGGAATCCACCCCAAAGTAAGTAATACGGGAATCCTTATAGGAACAATTGATAATTATATTGGGGCTTGCAATCGTCATTTTTGACATAAAACCCTAAATATGTCAAAAACGCTTAGACTTAGGTATAGGACATAATACATGAAATCTGCCTAGAATCTTGCGTAAAATCTAAAAATGTATTAATATATAGGGTATCCAATTTAAAATAAGCAAGTTGGTATCTACTTCCGGTATAACCGGAAGTGCCACCATCTTGAAAACATTTTAGTCGAGTTGCCCCTATCAACATAAGTATACTGTCAAATTTTCAGAAGTTTCCTATGTGTAGTTTTCCATATACAGATCGCGTTCTTTCCCGGTGGGACACCCTGTATATATATATATATATATATATATATATATATATATATATATATATATATATATATATATATATATATATATATATATATATATATATATATATATATATATATATATATATATATATATATATATATATACATTATCAGAAAGGTCTTAATATAATTGGGATTATCGCCCCCTAGGAGCCAACTGTGGCAGCTTAGTATTTTCCGAAAACAGAGTGCCTACTTCTTGTTAACGCTGGAAATTCAATAAAAACCCGTGAGCAGCAGAGCTCCGTCCAAGGTCGTATATTTCGTGTGAAATTCATAGCTTCGAGATGCGATTCGAACTGAATAATCTACGGTTTGAAAACTACTGATAACGTACTGATAGTAATGCGATTTAAGAAAAAAAGAGGTGGAACCCACAGACGACTTTATTTTTACATTAACTCAATCTACGTACCAAATTTCAACCCTCTTGCTCAATCTGCAGAAGCTGTAGAGTAGAGCATATTTTCAAAAACCACAAAGAAACAAGAATTAGCTGCTTAACAGAGGTGGCGGATGAATTTCAATTATTTCGTTTTGCATTACATAAAGTGAACAAGGAAAATTCTTTAATAATTTAAAAAATTATCAAACAACTTTCCAAGGAAGCTGGTTATACGTATTCAGCAACGCAAAATCTGCATTCACAATCGAACGGTGAATTATAGAAATTGCCAAGTCACCCCGACTCAAAATCTGCATACAGCTGTTTCGATCTTATTAGATCTCATCAGTGCATCTTATTTGACTCGGAGTGAATTAACAAATCTCTAATTGTTCCCCAATACAAATCGTGGTCAGTAACTCTGGTCGGATAACAATCCAGAGCGCCATCCCACGAAAGATATTGGGAAACAACAATTCACCGCTTAGAATGACACTCCGAGTCAAATAAGCTGCACTGATGAGATCTAATAAGATCGAAACAGCTGTATGCAGATTTTGAGTCGGGGTGACTTGACAATTTCTATAATTCACCGTTCGATTGTGAATGCAGATTTTGCGTTGCTGAAAACGTATAACCAGCTTCCTTGGAAAGTTGTTTGATAATTTTTTAAATTATTAAAGAATTTTCCTTGTTCACATTATGTAATGTATGAAATTGACCATGTTCAACTAGTATGTTTTTCATGATTTGATTGTTGTATTTTGCGTATTAAGCGACTAGAATATTCGGAGCGCGCTCTCGTGGGTATATCCAAAGGTTTTAAATCACTATGTTAGTGTGCCTTGGAATCATATACACCACTGTTGTAGAGTAGATATCTTCATATCAGGAGGTACGTGTTCGAGCGACGAATTTCTGCATTTTCAGTCTAAGCGGTGAATTGTTGTTTCCCAAGATCTTTGGTGGGATGGCGCTCTGGATTGTTATCCGACCAGTGTTACTGACCACGATTTGTATTGGGGAACAATTAGAGTTTTTTTAATTCACTCCGAGTCAAATAAGCTGCACTGATGAGATTTAATAAGATCGAAACAGCTGTATGCAGATTTTGAGTCGGGATGACTTGACAATTTCTATAATTCACCGTTCGATTGTGAATGCAGATTTTGCGTTGCTGAATACGTATAACCAGCTTCCTTGGAAAGTTGTTTGATAATTTTTTAAATTATTAAAGAATTTTCTTTGTTCACTTTATGTAATGTATGAAATTGACCATGGTCAACTAGTATGTTTTTCATGATTTGATTGTTGTATTTCGTTTTGCATCTCAAACAATTCAAGGTACCAAATTTGAGTTCATTTGGTTTGATGGGAGCAGCTGGAGATGCCAATATGTACCATGAACAAAAAAATTGATACAAACATAATGGTCCAATTATATACATCAAATTTTAGAGGGAATAGTTCGTCCAAAAATAAGGGTTCTTCTTCATGTACATTTTTTCTCAAAAGCTAATCATAAGGGAGATACAACCATTCAAAGGATTATATTGATAACCCCTTTTTCAATATCTTCCAAACGCTTTCGATTAAAAAGTTCATGTTATAGGAGTGATTATAACGTATTAGTATGATTAATTTTATTTACCCCATTGCTCATGAATACAGAATAGTTTTTCTCCACGATCATCACAGAATTCGTCAATTCTGATATCAAATCTGATTACAGAATGCAGGAATTCTCTCTCTTGAGATTGAAGAAATATTCTGCAACACCTCTGCCCCCATGCAATTTAAATGTATTCGCTTTCTCTCCCTTGTGATAGAATAATATTCTCACACTGGCTAGCAATAATGACATTAGCCTTGACGCAGTTGATTGTCATCGTAGTGACAAATTTGAGTAAGTGTCAAAATTATTGCTGTCACGTTTTCATTCGAAAATATAATAAGTATTATGAATTTATGCAGGGGTTCAGAATCAGAGTGTGAAAATACACCACTACACTGGTTATTGTTATCGGAGGACGTCGGCTACTGTGTTAGTGGACACAGGAGCAGATATGGAAACAGTAAAAAGGCATGGGAGGTGGAAGTCTTCTCAAGTGCCAGAAGGATACATAGAAAATTCGGTGCAAATCGAATAAATAAAGCAAATTAGTTAGTCTCATCAATTACTGGATCTAATACATCGCTAATCATGCCTTCCACTTCAAATTATGTAACTGTTAGTTCATCTTCTACAAACCACGCAATTGTTGAAAATTCTTCCAATAATACACTAGCTTTCATTTCGAGAACTGTACAAATATAACAATTAATACAAAGTAGAATGTTTCTTGAATTATTGAGTGTTTACCTAATATAATTGTGATTGAGTTCTGTAATATAAATTATCCTTTGTTCGTTTTCATATAAAAATATATATTTAAAATTTTCGATCGTGGAGAAAGTATAGAAAGTATATGCTACTCGGTTAGAATGAAAATTCGTGATGCTCGTGGTTCCTCACGCTCGCCTTCGGCTCGCACTCGGAACTTTTCCACTCGCATCGAATTTTCATTCTAACTTTGTTACAGAATATACTATTATTGATAAGTTAAGGTTATTATGTTCACATGAATCAAACAGAAATTTCTTTACAGATTGTTTCCTTGGACTATTCTACCCTTATGATTCAGAGAAGACGTGATATTAGATAGTTGTTTATAATACAGGTGTGCCTCAATTCCGAATTCTACTTGATGTATTGAAGAAATGTAACGATTGCAGTGAAATGCACGCATACATTATAGTTAAAATAACTCGAATAACTATAATATTTATCGAATAACCCTCAATTACCATTCAAAATTATTTTTATTCGTGAAAAATGGCGTAGGTGGTGACATTAGTTTAATTATACTAATGCCACTAACCACAATCTACAATGTGAAATTCTTGAGTATTCAAAAAAGTTAAATTTACCCATTGGAAGGTTTGAATCTCCCTTATTATTCGATTTTGAGAAGAAGTGTTCATGAAAAGGCACCCTAATTTGTCGACGAACTATCACCTCTGAAATTTAGTATTTATAATTCTAAACAACCGTGTATATATATATATATATATATATATATATATATATATATATATATATATATATATTTACTTCACATCAATTTCTTGAGTTCTCGGTAAATTCGGACAGAAAATTAAAAAACAAATTTCTCACTCAAACATCTATATTTCGAGCAATGTGCAGCTCTTCATCAGGATGCTAAAAAGGTGAAGTAAAATGGAACTTTGAGTCAAAAGTGTTAAAATAGACACATAACCACACTGCCCACTTACATTACATAACAGCTGAATTCAGAGACAGTTGAAATTACATATCATTTCGAAAAACAACCCCACAATAATTTAAAGTCATTTATAAAATCCCCATGAATATATATAAGGGACTTTCGATTATTGGGGATGCTTTTCGAAATGTAAAGGTTCAAAATATGATTGAGTGTTAGGTAATGACTCACTTTCAAGCCCATTGGCCGTTTGGATCCAGCCTAAAACTGTAGGTCCCTTGAGTTAAAAAAAAAATGTTATTTCAACTGTCTCTGAATTTACCTGTAAAATTATTATACCACAATACTCTCATAATATTCATATATATATATACATATATATATATATATATATATATATATATATATATATATATATATATATATATATATATATATATATATATATATATATATATATATATATATATATATATATATATATAAATATATATATATATATATATATATATACATATATATATATATATATATATATTATATATATATATATATATATATATATATATATACATATATATATATATATATATAAATATATATTATATATATATATATATATATATATATATATATATATATATATATATATATATATATATATAATACAAGCCGAAAAATTGAATCCAGTCTACAGCAAAAACCATATTTTATAAATTTCTGAAATTTGGTGGGAAGTTAAGTCTGATCATGTAGATTCTCATTAAGACGGGGTTTTTTAAAATTCTGCCGTTAAGGGGTTGAAAAAGGGTGAAACGTGTTTTTTGATGTTTCTCGCAAAATAATGAACTTAGCGATCCCGTTCTTCCACTAAAATGTTAAGTAAAATGAATTCTAGAAAGTAGTTTCTCAGTTTTTTGAAATTCCATCATTTAAGGGTGCAAAAGGGGTAGGTCTGTTTTTTTTATATTGGCTATTTCCGGCAAAATAATCGACTTAGCGATTCCGTTCTTCCACTACAATGTTCCTTATAATTTTATTAAAAAACCATTTTCTGCATTTTTTGATGTTGTATCATTTAGGGGTTGAAAGAGGGTGAAATGTGTTTTTCGTATATTGGCTATTTTTGGCTGCATCTCGCAAAATAATGGACTTAGTGATCCCGCTCTTCCACGAAAATGTTAAGTAAAATTAACTCTAGAAAGTAGTTTCTCAGTTTTTTGAAATTCCATCATTTAGGGGTGCAAAAGGGGTACGTCTGTTTTTTTTATATTGGCTATTTCCGGCAAAATAATCGACTTAGCGATTCCGTTCTTCCACTGAAATGTTCCTTATAATTTTATTAAAAAACCATTTTCTGCATTTTTTGATGTATCATTTAGGGGTTGAAAGAGGGTGAAAAGTGTTTTTCGTATATTGGCTATTTTTGGCTGAATCTCGCAAAATAATGGACTTAGTGATCCCGCTCTTTCACGAAAATATTAAGTAAAATTAACTTTAGAAAGTAGTTTCTCAGTTTATTGAAATCCCATCATTTAGGGGTGAAAAAGGAGTGAGTCTGTTTTTTTTATTGGCTATTATTTATATTGAAAATTTTAATTTAATATATGTTAACAAATTGGATTTTTATACAAATAAACAAATGATTTGATAAATTTTATCCTTTTTTTAATTGTCTTCACCATGCTCGAAAACCATAAAGCGCCACGAGTACGTGTTTAAAAAAAATTATTAAAATATGAATTTTCCCAATTACGAATATGAACGATATCTTAATAAATTCATACGTATACATATATGGATACGCGGGCGAAGCCGCGAAGGTCCCGCTAGTACATATATGTATATATATATATATATATATATATATATATATATATATATATATATATATATATATATAAATATATATATATATATATATATATATATATATATATATATATATATATATAAATATATATATATATATATATATATATATATATATATATATATATATATATATATATATATATATATCGAAAATCGTTGTCCAGTAGGTCTTGGACTGGAAGTAGACAAGTAGGTCAGTTTCAAACATATTATATGAAGATTGTTATATTGCATATTAGTTTATAAACAAACTACAATTACGTGGGTCCAAGGTCTAGTATCGTCAATAGTGAGTGTATGTAATATATGTTTATAAACAGAAGGAGAACTCGCTCATGATAGATATAACTCAGCACTCTGCCCGATGGTTATGCGAGAGGTATATAGTTTACAGTAAATAGAAGCAAAGTATTGATATGAACCTGTGTGTCATTTACTAACCAAGGCCTCGTACCTGACTGTTAACTTTCGATAATCTATTTTTTTTCGGAGAAAATTCGACTAATTAAAATTTGGTTTTTATGATGATTTCAATTCGATGAAGTCTGAATGAGAATAATTCCAATTAGTTTCAGATTTTTCTTAATAATTATTATGATTTGCATTGTTTCAACACGAAATATTCAAATTAGTTTCTGAAAGCACACTTTGAGTTTCGAAAGGAAACCTACATTCTTACTACAAATTTTCAGTAAATGCAAAATAAAACATCGTTTAAGCTAAATATTCAGAATAATAGCTCATAGTTTTCATCTAGTTGAGTAACTAAAAACTACTATTATTCACCAAGTTTGGTTCGATGAACTTCGAAATTAAATTGTTGGAATAATTAACACATGCGAGTGGTACGGAAAATTATTTGCATAGACATATTTCCGTCAATTTGCTTGAAATACACTTAACGTAAAGATTTACCATATTTTTACATAAATTTTTGGAGACTGATAATTCAGAGACATAATAATGAGAAGTCTTCTGGAGTGAATTTTGCTGCAAACAATAATTTATTCAGAATGAGTCTAATATTAAAAATAAGATTTATATTATGTTATGCAGTTACCACGAGAAACAAGGACGATAACTCTCTCATTGAAATATTTTTCTTGTAGGCATCCTAATTCTATAAAGTGAACATGGAAAATTCTTTGATAATTTAAAAATTATCAAACAGCTTTCCAAGGGAGCTGGTTATACGCATTCCGCAACACAAAATCTGCATTCACAATACAACAGTGAATTATAGAAATTTGTCACCCCGATTCAAAATCTGCATACAGCTGTTTCGATTTTATTAGATCTCATCAGTGCAGCTTATTTGACTCGAAGTGAATTAACAGCTTTCTAATTTTTCCCCAATACAAATCGTGGTCGATAACACTGTCTGGATAACAACCCAGAGCGCCCCTTCCACTGAAGAAATTGGGAATCAAAAATTCACCGCTTTGATCGAAAATGCAGAAATTCGTCGCGCAAACACGTACCTCCTGACATGAAGATATCAACTCTACAACAGTGGCGTATATGATTCCAATGCACACTTACATTAGCCCGGTCAATTTAAACATTCGAAGCTACATAAATTCCTATCAAGCTGAAAATCAGTAAGGTTGTTAAAAATATGATTAAAAATAAAATCTGAAAATTTCCCATCTTTCCCCTGTATGGAAAAAATTTTATTCAAGATCAAAGGTCAAAAAAATGAGTTTTTCACGACTTTCAACGAACCTGTGAGCTTTATCATAAAAATATTTCAGACAAAAATTTTAGATCATAAAATAGTCTACAAAAAATGTATCAATACTTTTTTTCCTACGAGCCACCCTTTTTGAGATATAACGATTCAAAAAGTTGTACAAGTTGCAATAGTCATAATATGCACACGTTTCCACGCCACCTATGAGGTAGTGTACTTAGCGCGTTTTTTTACGTGGTTTCCCCCGTAGGCCTACTCCACCGGTCAGTTGTGATCCTATTTAATTTGAAACTATTGCAAAATTACGGAAATTCGATAAATTGGAAAAGATAAAAAGCGATGTAAATTAAAAAAGTGGTGAATTTTATTCGTCTGAATTGTAACCGTCAAACTCTTATCCTTCTTCTTCTTGTTCTTCTTCATTCTGAGTGCAAGTAAATTGCGTCAATAGCGATGTATCCTCGTAGGAATCAAACGAATCCTCCTCTGTTGGTGATTCAACATTGGAGCACGACCGGCCTTGACAGTTTGTACATGAGAACAAAACAGTCCGACTTTTTTGCAACCACATTTAGCACTGCATCCCTTCTTGCAGTTGCAAAAAATTGTGTTCAGCAGTTTTTCCGATGCAGGTGGGAGTAAAGTTCGAACTGGTTCCAATGTATTGTCGACCAACTTCCAACCCCAGTCTGTAGGGTCTAGCTGATAACCAAGCCACACTTGAACTTGGTAATATACCCGAAGAAGACGTTGATGAGCAGCAGCTGAGGTTGGAGGAAGAGAAGCTAATTGAACTTGCTTTTTGTTCTTAGTGTTTTTAACGAAACATACATATCGATGCTTATCTAAGCAGGTATTTTTTTAGGAGCTCCGTACATAGAAAGAAGAAAGCGGATGCCGTTGGTGATAACTTCTTCTTGAGTAGAATTACTGTTTTTAAAAACTTCAGCACAGTGAACAAAATCTAGTTTTTCAAACATTTTGAGAACTGTTGTTTTACCCCTCCTGTAAAATGCAGATGTCCTATCACAGCCAGTTATTGCGTGTAAAAATAGTACGTGATTTTGACATTTCCGATTGATGTTGAGCTTTTCCTGGTTTTAAGAAAAAAATAGTATTTTCGGTTATTTTAAGTATAAATTACAATCACCGATAGAAAAATATTTCAACATATATAACAACTCTAGATAAGAGATGTATATACGTGGCGCACTCATGCATATTATGACGATTGCAACTTGTACAACTTTTTGAATCGTTATATCTCAAAAACGGTGGCTCGTAGGAAAAAAGTATTGATTGACATTTTTTGTAGGTTATTTTATGATCTACAATTTCTGTCTGAAATATTTTTATGATAAAACTTACCGTTTCGTTGAAAATCGTGAAAAACTAATTTTTTTGACCTTTGACCTTGAATAAAATTTTTTCCATACAGGGGAAAGATGGGGAACTTTATTTTTAATCATATTTTAAACAACCTTACTGATTTTCAGCTTGATGGGAATTTATGTACCTTCGCTCTCATTTTTAGGTCTAAATTGACCGGGCTACATAGTGATTTGAAACCTATATACCTACTCACAAGAGCGCGCTCCGAAGATACTAGAAGCGTAATACGCAAAATAAAATAATCAAATCATGGAAAAAAATACTTGTTGACATATCTTACATAAAGTGAACAAGGAAAATTCTTTCATAATTAAAAAATTATCAAACAACGCAAAGTCTGCATTCACAATCAAACGGTGAATTATAGAAATCGTCAAGTCACCCCAAATCAAAATCTGCATACAGCTGTTTCAATCTTATTAGATCTCATCAGTGTAGCTGACTTGACTCGGAGTGAATTAGCAAATTTCTAATTGTTTACAAATCGTGGTTGGTAACACTGTCTGTATAACAATCCAGAGCGCCCTCCCACCAAAGATATTGGGAATCAACAATTCACCCCTCAAATCCAAAATGCAGAAATTCGTCGCGCATACAGACAGTGTTACCAACCACGATATGTATGAAGTTGACCATGGTCAACAAGTATGTTTTTCATGATTTGATTATCCTAATTCTATCTACCATTTTTCGACCACAAAGAATCCCAATATAACTAATTTACTGAGAACACACTCATTTATTTTGTCCATTACCTTGTGTACATAATCTTTAATTTAATTATCACAAAAATACTTTGAAAAATATAACACTGCGATTGCAATTTCGGTCAGTAGACCATCATCGGGCAGATTGAGTTAAGAACTGAATACAAAATAATTATAGATTTGCGCTTACGGGTGGGAAAGAATTATTGCAAGTACCTAAATAGACAAGAGGAACACATTTCAAGAAGTTCTAATAGAAACTACCAAATTGGTACAATAAAATGTTTTCAGAAAAATCATTATTGTTTGAATACACTAAATATAGGAGAATATATCAAGTCAATCTGGTCGTTCAGCAAGATATCTTTTGCATTATGTTTGAGTTTGAAAATTTCTAATAATTCTAAGTAAGTAAGTTTGATTCCTTTCGATAATTTGTGCATAATTTGAAAATTATCTATTTGTGGAAACGGGTGGTGGTTTTCAGGGCAATGATTTGAAAGCGTTGAATATGTTTTATTTTTCAAAAAAAACACCACTCGAAAGAAATCAAACTCACTTAGAATTATTAAAAATTTTTAAACTCTATCATAAAGCAGAAAATATCTTGCTGAACGACCAGATTGACTTGATATATTCTCCTATATTTAGTGTTTTCAAACAATAATGACTTTTCTAAGAACAGTTTATTGTACCAATTTGGGAAATCCAATTCTATTAGCCCTTCTTAAAATGTATTCCTCTTGTCTATTTAGGTACCTGCAATAATTCTTTCCCACCCGTAAGCGCAAATCTATAGTTATGTATTCAGTTCTTAACTCAATCTGCCCGATGATGGTCTAGTGACCGAAATTGCAATCGCAGTGTAATATTTTTCAAAGTATTTTTGTGAAAATAAACGTAGTAAATTCAAGTTTTGTTTCTGTTCATCATGTTAAATTCTCACGTAGTAACGACGGATTCCATCAACTATTTTAATAGTCCTTTTTAGTCGTATTTCTTCCGAAAATAATAGGCAATTCCACTGCAACGAAAGCAGATAAATGATATATTTTATGCTGTTATTCCGAGGCATCTTTGCTTTGATAGTTGGATATTAAATAAAATAAAGTTAAAACAGCCCACCTCAAGGTAAAATCAACTTTCTATCTGAAAAAATACACCTGCTGATAAGCCGATCATACATTATGAATATTACAATAGTCTCAGATATTAATCGTATCTAATTAGAAATTATTTAAAAATGGAAGTATTATCCTTGTTCGCACTTTAATACTCGAATAGAAATGCATGATTAAATATACAAAGAATATTGAATAGCAATTTTTTGTTGACCAAAAAACTGAAAATATAGATTAAGTCAAATAAAAAACTACTAGTATTTAGCAGTAGAAACCACTGACTTAAGTACCTACGTCTTAGTCAGAGTGTAATAATATGCAACAATTTTTAAAGAATTAAATCACAAGTGAATAAACTTTTGAACACGATTGTACTAGAGACTCGTCCCGCCTAAATTAGTTATTAATACTTCCGTAATATGGCTGGGTCTCGGTTCTCCAACTACAGTTCTGTACGGATTGGTGCACATAATAGAAATTATTTTGCTTTCGGAAAATAAGACGTATGAATTATATAGGATTATTGCTCCATTAATACTACGCTAATTGATTTGTGCAGTTATTCTCTGTGTAGTAAGTTAATTTTCAGAGAAAAAACAAGAATATTTTAGGAATATTCTAAGTAGGATGATTATTTGTTAATAATCGGAGGCATTATAGACCTTGAGGTATCAGTACAGCATAGCCTCATATTGAATAAATGAAATAAATAAGTAAGGTAAGGTGAGGCAAGTGCGTTTTCGGGGTAAGTGCATAGTAGCCCTCTTCTGTCCTGTTAAGCTCGAGTCAGAGAGCTACCATCTGTGGGTTCTGTTGCGAACTTTATAACCATGCGCTCCAGGGCAGTGCGCTTCAGTATTGGCGCGGTTTCAAAGTGACCATGTGGTTTAGTCTCGTGTGTCAAGTTGGAAGGAGTCTAGGTCATCTCAGTTGATCCACCACATTTTACAATTTTTTGCATATTTCTCATACTAAGTACATACTTTTAATATTGTAGTTCTAGAATAAAACTTGAATTTAATTATATTTGTTCATTTCATCTGAGTTAGGCTGTACTCTGCACTTACCTCAAAAAATTGAGGTGTCGGGTCAAGTGCGCTAGTCAACAGTGGGAGAAGTGCAGGATGCTACGCACTTGCCCCCTCACGATTTTCATTTAAGAAAAATGGAAGAAGAAGAAAGAGTAGAGAGAAGATGCTAAGACTTTAAAAAAGTTAATGAAATGGTTGTTGGTGACTGGGTCATCGTTCTATTTTTGGGCAAGAAGACGATCAATGAAATTTGATAAAGATGAGCCAATGATATCACCAAAAGTTGGTAGGCGAGGGGAAGCTATTTTTAATATTGATTCATCTAGTTACAACATTCAGTGATGAATATTGTTTTACTTATTTCCTAGTTCCGTAAAAGTACCAAAAAATTTTTTTTTATTGTTGTATTGTAGAATTTTGAATTTTTCACATAATTCTGATACCCTTTTGCGAGGAAAAGTCTTGCGATTTTGTTGAATTTTCATGGTATAATGTTTGAGTTGTTCAATGGAAATGAATATATAACGTTGATCACATTTTTGAATTGATTTTTTTCTAACCACCTAGTAAATTTATATTCGACAAGCTGTCAAACTCTGTATCTCAGAGAGTTATGCTCCGATTTGCAAAAATTCAAAAACCATTCAAACATCAGGAATCGAACTATCTGGCACTTGCCCCGTTGTGCACTAATTAGTCTTTGTAACGTTTCGAAGGCTGGGTTATGCACTGGCCCCATTTTATGGGGCAAGTGCATACTAGGAACCTTTTTTTTCTTTTCGTTTATGAAACATGTAAATTTCGATTTTTCGCGGAATCCTATGACACAGAACAATAAAGAAGTGGTAGAAGTTTCTTTTGCAAAATAATAATCTCTCTAGCATAAAAAGCAGATATTATGTAGCTGTTTGAAGGTGAACTCGACAAAATGTATAGCGCACTTGCCCCACCCTACCTTACATGAAAGTGATGTCAATATTTTCATACATTTTTTTTAGAATTCCAAGTTATCCACTGAGATGATTAAACCCAATCGCCTACGGCTTGTGATCTTCATCTTCGTGAATAATAGCTACCATTAAATGCTCGTTAAATAAAATACTATTATTAGAAAAACTGATGATAGAAATTCAGTTAACAACTGAAATAAAGAAATGCGTGTATGCAATTGATCCAAATGGCTTTTCTAAATAATCGATGCTCAGGTTTCGCCAACAAATTTCAATGCAATAATAAGCATATTAAAATCTTTCTTGAAAAAACACTGTTTTGAAAATTTTGCAACGTAGTAACTTGAATATAGTTGAGAGAATGAAACATGCTCCTAGTATCTTAGATTAAGGATGTATACTTCGGAAGGACAGGCCACTATCTAGATTATTTGAAACAACGATACTAGAGAATCAGAAACATAAGTCATTCACGCTAATGACGTTAGCAAGGTTATTTAACGCTGATTGTAGCCTATTATACATAGATATGTACACATCAATATCCTTGAATGGTTTTAACTAATCGATAAGCTATATCGCCATTCCACAACTGGTTTCAATTGAACCAATTTCCACGTTCTTTGATTTGTATTAATACTGCCCGTGTAAACTACATTACATCAGCTATTCTGAAATTGTAAATTATTATTTCTAGAACAGAATCCTGTACCTACATACCTATATGTACAAATATATATATATATATATATATATATATATATATATATATATATATATATATATATATATATATATATATATATATATATATATATATATATAATTCGTTGGTATTTACTGACATTTTTATATTTAGGGTTTATTTCACTAGGATAATGTCAACATTTAATAACTATTTGCATAAAACATTTACTATTCATTAAAATACACTATAGTTTACATGAAACCAAACTATAGTTTTATATGAAACCAAAAATAGAACGACAAAACGAAACACATACGGTCTATTCAATAGATTGTATTGACTGTGATACGTGTTATATAGGTAACACAAAACAGTATTTGAACAGAAGATTATACGAACATGAATACTCTATACGAACAAACAAAAAAACAACCGCGCTGGCAAAACATGAAATTGAACAACTGCATTCGTTTGATTTTAAAAATACGAAAATTATTGGAAAAGAAAAACAACAACAAAAAAGAAACATAATGGAAATGATAGCCATCCAAAGAGAAGAAAAAACAACATTAAACTCAAGAGCTGACATTGAAAACTTCGGAAGAATATACCATAACATCATTCACCGAGAAAACCGAGAAAATACGAATTAAGAGGAGGAGTTAATCACGTGAGATAACCAGTATGACTTCGACGACCTTGCTATGTAATAAAGAGACTTTTAAATATTGAATTAATTGTGAAATTGTTTTGAAAATGACTAGAAGTCGAAACGCGTAAACTGTAGTGTATTTTAATGAATAGTAAATGTTTTATGCAAATAGTTATTAAATGTTGACATTATCCTAGTGAAATAAACCCTGTATATATATATATATATATATATATATATATATATATATATATATATATATATATATATATATATAAGTTAATATATATATATATATATAAATATATATATATATATATTTATATACAGAGTGTCCCGAAATTAGACGTCAATATTTCAACCACTTATTCTACTTCAAAAAATAGAGATAAAAGTTCACATAAACTAGGGTCCACAACTTCTTCGTTGTTAAGATACAGGGTGTTAAAAGTGAAGCCCTGATGATGTTTCTTTAATATTTTCCAAACCTATGAAAGTAATTGGATGAAATTTGATACAGTTACGAAACTTTTTACGCTCTATTTAATGTACTGAAAGTTAGTATTATAATATTTTCAGGAGTGCGTAGTGCAGGGGGTATTGGCGAAAAATTTGTCCCAAATTTTTTGGTGGATAATTTTTAATAATTTTGACTTCAAAATTTGAAAATATGAAGCTTTTTGTACAAAACAGGTACTCTTTTTATACTTCGCTAGGAAGCAGCATTTTCGAGAAAAATGCAATTGAATATTTCTTGACGAATTGATTTTTTGCTTTTCAATGTGCAAATCGAAATAAGCAGCAGACCTGGAAACAAATGACGTTCTTTGATTTGCTACGTAGAGAAAAATAAGCTGTCAATTATTAATCGCCCAATTATGCTACCTGTTGCCGGAAAAAAAAGCTATTTAGTAGTAATGCCGAGGTTTTGAAATAGAGAATTATCAAATATCCACTTTGTACGTGGTTTATGCAATGACAGAGCAAGACAGTGAGCCAGCTCAGTATGCTGTGAATATTAGGAGTTGGCTAGACGAGTAATTTCCATATAATTGGATTAGAAGTTGTGTTCCTATTCGGTTGTCACCCCGATCGCCGTATAAAAGATATAGCATACGCAACATAAGTAGACAACGAGGAGTGTGAAAGAATACGTGTGGCAAGGAATCAAATAAGTCAAAACCATTTTGAAGTTTCGCAAGCTTCACATGCGATTACCCCGTAGAGCCCAAATATGCCATCATGAGCACGGTAACCTTTTCGAATATCTTATCTAAATGTTAGAATAAGTAAACCTCAAATAATTG
Organism: Cynegetis impunctata; assembly: GCA_030704885.1. Taxonomy (NCBI): domain Eukaryota; kingdom Metazoa; phylum Arthropoda; class Insecta; order Coleoptera; family Coccinellidae; genus Cynegetis; species Cynegetis impunctata. The sequence continues at coordinate 98,005 of JARQZK010005212.1, forward strand.
AAGGAAGGACATTGGGAGATAGGAGAGCATACAAATTTTTGGCTTTTTAATGACAAATATATTGGTTGCGCACTTTCAAAGATAACACCAAGAATTGCCGACCTTGTTGAGAAAATGCAGCACCACACTTCGAATTAGACTAGAATAGTCATATCAAATATGATATTCATAAAAAACCGTTACCGGATCTTCACCTTTAGAACGAAGAAGTTATGGACACTAGTTTATATGAACTTTTATATTTATTTTTGGATGTAGAATACGTGGTTAGAATATTGTCGTGTAATTTCGGGACAACAATCAATTCGTAAAGGAATATTCAAATGCATTTTTCTCGAGAATGCTGCTTCCTAGCGAAGTATGAGAAGAGGACCTTATTTGTACAAAAAGCTTCATATTTTCAAATTTTGAAGTCAAAATTACTAAAAATCAACCACTAAAAAATTTGAGCCATTTTTTTTGCCAATACCCCCCTGCACTACGCAGTCCTGAGAAAATTGCAATACTAACTTTTAGTACATCAGATAGAGCGTAAAAAGTTTCGTAACTATACCAAATTTTATTCAATTACCTTCGCAGGTTTCGAAAATATTCACAAAAATTCACCATCAGGTCTTCACCTTAACACACTGTATCTTAAAAACGAAGAAGTGGACCCTAGTTTATATGAACTTTTATCTCTTTTTTTGGAAGTAGAATATGAGGTCGAAATATGTACCTACGTTTAATATCGGGACACCCTGTATATATAAATATATATATATATATATATATATATATATATATATATATATATATATATATATATATATATATATATATATATATATATATATATATATATATATATATATATATATATATATATATATATATATATATATATATATATATATATATATATATATATATATATATGTACTAGCTGACCCGGCAAACGTTGTTCTGCCATATAAATTATTTCTATCTATCTATCTTTCTATCTATTCATCTATCTGCCGATGTATATCTACCTATCTAACTATCTATCTATCTATCTAGATAGTTATCTGTCTTTCTATCTATCTATCTACATATCTATCTAACCCGGCAAACGTTGTTCTGCCATAAAAATTATTTTTATCTATGTCTTTCTATATATTCATCTATCTGCTAATGTATCTCTATCTATCTATCTAGATAGTTATCTATCTATCTTTCTATCTATCTATCTATCTATCTATCTATCTATCAATCTATCTATCTATCTATCTATCTATCTATCTATCTATCTATCTATCTACATATCTATCTATCTATCTGACCCGGCAAACGTTGTTCTGCCATATAAATTATTTTTATCTATCTGAATAGGGGTTGATCGTAGAGGGATGAAAATTTAGGGTTGTATATATTTTTTAATGCTGTATCATAAAAAAATAGAACAGAAAATTTTGTCAGAAAAATAAAGAAAAAAATTGAGGGGTGGACTACCCTTAATATTTAGGGGGATGAAAAATAGATGTTGGCCGATTCTCAAACCTACTCAATAAGCTCACAAAATTTCATGAGAATCGGTCAAGCCGTTTCGGAGGAGTATGGGAACTAAAACTGTGACACGAGAATTTTATATATAAGATATATATATATGAATCTGAGAAAGATTCCGGGGTTCAATCCGATTTTTTCGAAAGTTTTGTTGGCGCTGAGAAGCACCGTTTGTTTCACGACGTTTCGCCAAAATCTCATTTGGCATTTTCAAGTGCTGCTGTACGTCTGGTGACTCGACGGCAACTACTGTTCGCCTCTGCTTGTGTCCGGGTTTTATTGGCATTGACTGGTCCTGTTTCCTGATTGGCCGGTTCGCTGCATAGGCTCCGCCCCCTCGCTTCTTCGCTTCGATTTCCTTTGTCGATGTTAGGTTTTACGTCTTGTGTTGTTTTAGGCGTTATCGTGTTTTTTAAAATTGTTTTCCAAGTTGGTGGAATATTCAGAGCATCGTCCCGTTTGTTTAGATGTCCTGATTTCTCTATTTCTAGGGCTTCTCTTATGGTACGAACCCTGTAGTTTTCAATGGATGCTATTTCTCTTGATTGGTCAAAATCGATTCTGTGGCCTGTTGCTTGATGATGTTGAAATAGGGCTGATGTTGTTTGTTTGTTCCTGACGCAAATTTTATGTTCTTGGATTCTTGCTGATATTTTTCTGTTCGTCTGTCCTATATATGTTTGGCCGCAGTCTGCACAAGGTATGCTATAGACGCCGTGGTTTTCTAGTCCGATTTTATCTTTCGGGTTTCCGAGTATATTGGCTATTGTTTTCTGAGGTTTAAATATTGGTGTTATGTTATTTTTTCTCAAGACTCTTCCAATTTTATCTGTAATTCCTTTCATCATCAAGCAACACCATCCGAGAAAACATACGATATAACACGATATATATATATATATATATATATATATATATATATATATATATATATATATATATATATATATATATATATATATATAAGTAAGAATACGAACATTAAAAAATGTTTGCCGATATATTTGACAGACTAGATTCAAAAGAAAAGTTAGAAATACACAAATAATGAACAAAACAAAACTTACCTTTACTGTGTTTATTATTCCAATTTTGTGATAATAACCATTGTTGAGTTAAGTTTTGTTTTACTCATTATGATAAATTATCATGTAGTTATGAAGGATTATATCAAATATTTAATACACAAATACTTGAAATTATATATAACTGCACCTAGTAGCTTCCACAATCAAAAACAATTGAAAATATCGTTACGGGATGTTTCGGTAAATGACAAACATATAAGAAAAATTTATACACAATTTTCACGAATGAATTCTATTCACTAAAATTAGAATCTCGACAATCTCGTTGACATAATTCATCAAATTTCATAAAATGAATAGATGAACCTGAGCAACATTCACATCTTCTTCAAATTTAGTAATCTCCCATTCCATTACCTAAATTCAACAACGTAGAGGTTTATATTTTCAAACATAGTTAATAAGTTATTTGCTACCAAATTTTTCATACATTATGACATTTTATTTTCACTGAAGTGACCCTAAGGCCGCTTATAACAAGAGGAATGAATTACAGAATACATGATTAGATCATGGAAATAAGATTTAATTAACATTGAACCTAAACTAAATTCTACAGTGAGTGTATATTGCTCGGATTGATTTGAAGCTTAATTGTTGAAGTTGTGGCATTCAATCAACTGAAAGCTCCGAATTGAAAGATCAATTTTTTAATCACAGCGAATCTCTTTAAACTTCCCAAAATGCTGTTGAAAAAACTCTTGGAAATAGAAAAAACGATTCCACTAGAGATTCTCTTGAAACTCTCGAAGAGAGATCATTTGTGCATCAAAAGCGGCTTATTAGTGGCTCATCTGCTTAGATGAAAGACCCAAGGTTACCATCTTTTTATATGTGAGTACCCCAATATACTCAAAGAAATGTTGATTAAATTCTCGGCTCCAAGTTTTCTCTACGGGAAATGCCTAGCATCATTCACCTTTTGGATATATCGGAAAGATTTTAAAAGGATGTTTTATTATGAACAGGAAATGACATTCGACTTTCATTACGTAGCGTTCGATAAATCGCGCTATGGAATTAATTCATGTCAGAAATCTAATAAAAGCGACAAAGTAAGTTTATAACATAATAATAACGATAATATATTTCATCATCGAATAAAAATTACACGAAATGTCAGAATATAAATCTTCACATTGAATTTCAATTACAAACACAGAATATATCACAAATATCAAATATGTGGCACAATGTTGATACATTTTCTACTGACATGGATGAAAAACATATTCCAAATTAATCTATTGAAATATCCTATAGAATTAATCGATTGAATAACTTATATTATGCAATAGAATAGCCAGCAACTTCTTTTTTAATATACTATACTACTATAATTCTTCACTTCCTACATCTCATCTCTCTAGTAGTTGTAGTTATTTTTGATTTTTCTGAGGCTATGTTAGGCACCATCACATGGTCCTGTGACAGGGAGGAAAGTATGAAGAACGATGAAATAGTGAGTACGCGGTAGGCCTCCGCAGAGAAGAATTCCATATGTAGCTATACTGTGGAACCTGCAACCAGTTATTCAGAAAAAAACTTATCACTGAAAACCCAATTTATCAAGACAACCAATAAATGTGTTCATTTGGGAATAGGGGTTAATTCTATCATCAATCTGCATCATTGCTACCAGCTGCAGAGAGGCTTAGTGATCTTTTTTGTGCATAAAATCAGTTTACGCCTGAGCAGCTACTGTTGCTATATACTAGCCATAAAAATGACATACTAGGAATATCATTCGAATAAGGGAATTTAATAAAACCAATTATCTAGTATAGCTCGAGAAACAAGAGACAGCTGTTTCAACCTTGTTGGAGCCTATTCAGTTTGATCAATCTACTGAATGTGGTATCCATCCAGATCATTTAAATCTTCCTTAACATTTATGAAGACGAAAAGCCGTGACATGTAAACAGGCTACAACACCATCTGCCAGGACATATCATCATATACATCACTCTATGAGACAACGTTTCTGAACCGAATCAAAACCATATGAAACGCTCTTTCATCAAAAATGTTCCCGATTATCTGATAATTGAAGAGTATAACTTCTATACAGTTCAAGTGTCACTTTCTAGGATTTCGTGACTTTTACTCTGAAAGGGTCTATGCGCAATCTGTAATTACCAGAGACTGTTGATATTGAAGCGATCTATGTGACGCGTCTGTTGCCGGTCTGAGCGTAACTTTTGTTCTGTAGCTATGTTTTCTTTCGATATGCAGGAATAAAATCAACGTAAAAGACGAATCTGGGGTGATAATTGAAATGGCCATAACAAGAACAGAAGGGTCCTTATAGCCATGATATATTTGGTTGCATCTGGTAGATTCTTACAGATAGATCAAAAATTTTTAATATCTGGACTAACTTATCTTCCATGTGACCGAGATTTTGCACATATAGAGAGGCGTAAAAGTTAAAGAAACCTTATATCTCCAAAATCATTGAAACAATGATCAAAGATAGTTGCCACAAAAACCCATAGACTGTTGTAAACATGGAAAAAATGACTCTAAGGATTTTCATCGTCTCGCCGATGAACATATAAACATTTTAAAATCGAATATTTCCCAAACATCTTGGGTGCCCTTTCGTGGTGTCTCTTCGTAAATCTTTTAGTGAAATTGGACCATGGGAAACGTGTGATATTCTAAAATAGGGAAACAGCTGGCAAATTTTAGATCGGATTCTTTTCAGTTTTTGGAATGCAAAAATCGTATTACGAAAGCGGAATTAGACAATCTGAGATCTATGTTACATTACATTCCATTGGCATATCGAGCTTTACATGAATATTTGATTACCGAAACCGCTTAACAAGGCCCGGCTAAGGAAAACTGTGATCATGGAGGCACATAGACTTTGTTAGTTAGAGCGTTTAAAAAAATAGGAGTTCTAGGCACTTGGACCATTTATAAATTTTCTTCGGTGTCTATTTTTTTGTTGAAAAATTACTTGTTCTTTTGCAGTTTTCTTGCATAAATAATGTTTATTTATGTTTTTTGAAAGTAATTGAAATTATAGAGTTTTTATTGAATATCTCCGTTTGAGGTTTTTGGCGCATAGGCAATATAAAAGTTATGCTCTCAATTTTGAAAATAATTTAAGTTAAGCTAGCGCTCTTAATGTTGGTGATACGGGTTTTAGTTTAGTATTGTAACTCAATCATTGCTTAAAGCCGTTTTGTCATTCACTTTCTAGCAGATAATTTGAAATTTAAATATCCGCTCCTCCATGGAATCAATTAAATCAGTGTTATGAAACACTGAGCTTCAAGAAGCGACGGTGCACAGTTGAGTAAATTGTATTATGGAAGCCTCAGAGCGTATGTATTAGCTTTCGATGCGTCTTACTCGGATAGCATGAGCATTAGATTATTTTCAACATGGGTGATTTCCTAGAGGATATTTAGTAGACGAGAAATGAGTTTTTGATTCTATCGGAAAAATAATATTAAGGAAGCGTTTTTGAATTGAATTACTGTTTCCACGGGCAATGCACTTCGATGCAATCAAGTTGACATAATTAGGAACAGATTGAAATTGATATCCATCTCTTTTATTCAGTAGTATTTCCACCGAACATAATAAACTATTGCACTGTATCGACAGTGAGGCGTGAGAGTGGTTTTTGAATTCGTGTTATCACTCCTGGAATACGATATTCTAGGTTTTTTCCATGTCTGATATATATATATATATATATATATATATATATATATATATATATATATATATATATATACATATATTTACAAATATAATAAAACAACAGTTGCACCTTCATATACCGTTCTCACAATACACAATACGTCTAATCATCCAGTACAACACAAATTAGCAGCTTATAATAATATGATACATCGCCTCTTCATTATACCACTTTCTCAAGCAAATTTCAACATATAACTTAATATAATCAAGCAGAGAGCAGTCAATAATGGGTATGATACGAACATAATAGATAAAATAATGAGGAAGAAAAATCATAAAATGGCAATTCCACAAGAATTTCCATTGATCCAACCAGAAGGAATTAAATATAATAGTTTAACTTATTTCGGCAAAGCTACCAACAAATTACAATCCTTTTCATCTAATCCAGATTTCAATTTAGCATTCAGAACAAGAAATAGTCTAGGAAAATACATAAAAAACAACAAGTCTAAATTAGATGAGCTCAGTAAATCGGGAGTTTATAAGCTTACCTAAATGCGGAAATTGCGATAAAATATATGTAGGTCGGACACATAGAAATTTCAAAAATAGAATTACTGAACACAGGAGAAGCTACATATATCATAACAAAGATTCAATATATGCTAGACATTTAATAAAAGAGAAACATGACTTCAATTCGGATTTCGAAATTCTACACCTCGGAAATAAAGGCTCAAAATTAAATCTTATGGAGACTTTAATAGGCATAAGAAATCTCAGAAGTTACTTAACAACCAGTTAGATGTGAATCCCCCCTTCTTAACATTTTCAATGAATGAAGCTAGTTTGTTCTTAGAATCCCGGAATGGATTTCCCAAATTTGTAATAATTGTACTTTGCAAACCTTGCATTAGATATTTTAGTTTTAGTTTGAAACTCGCAATTGAAGAAGCTGTAGTGTCGGCGAAACGCGTTGTGCAACTGTTGTTGTTTTATTACTTATATGTGAAAATCGTTAAACTTAGAGTTTCTTCCTCAATAGTTATTAACGTAACAAGGCCGATATGTAGCACATAACGGATGAGGTTCGATATTGTAATCCGAGGCGCAGCCGAGGATTATAACTAACCGAATCCGTTGTTTGCGTATCGGCCGTGTGTCGTTAAAAATTTTTCGTAATCCCGTTGAAAGATTATATTTTGATTCCGAAGAAAGAAAAAACCCCGTACCTCGCAATTCTAAAGAAAAATCCCAACGTCGTGCACTCTGTTGTCATGGAACAGTTTGACAGTTTTATAAACAACGTCAGTTTTTTGTGTTCTCAAGTTCGCTTTAACGACGACCATGGATGAAATTGATGAAATTGAGGAACAAGATCAAATTCCTTTAGAAATATTGGGAGAATCATGTGCAGTGCAGCGAGTGTTGATTAACTGCCGAAAATAACTCAAGAGCGATATCAAAAAGAATATGAAAATTTTGAAATGTGGCGTAAAAGCAAGAATGTAAAGGTGTTTAATGAAGATGTATTATTAGCCTATGCGAAATGAAAATCAGAGGTTTATTCTCCCAACTCGCTGTGGACCAAGATTTCAATGTTGTTATTTTAAGCAGAATGATGTTTGAAATAAATATTTGAACAAGTGATTTCTTAACGGCCGGCGGCCGTTAACACTGACTTTTCAATTGTCATCTGAATACCGTTAAATCAAAATAACAGTATGGGATTACGAAAACATGTTAACAATTGATTTCCAACGAGTAACGGCTGCATCAATTCAAATAAATAATTGTATATATATATATATATATATATATATATATATATATATATATATATATATATATATATATATATATATATATATATATATATATATATATATATATAACATTTTTTATCGGACAATGTTCCACCTGATCTAAGTTCACAAAATTCTAAATTCTATTTTTCTTTGCCTTATATTCATTCGTTGGTTCACAGTTTCAGAAAAAATTTTTCAAGATTTCCCTCCATTAATATTTCTTACAAAAATCAACTCACTGTTGATCGAAACGTCACATTGATTGAAACGTTACATTGACGTTTTTCCTTCGGGCAATGTTCCACCTGATCTAAGTTCACAAAATTCTAAATTCTATTTTTCTTTGCCTTATATTCATTCGTTGGTTCACAGTTTCAGAAAATTTTTTTCAAGATTTCTCTCCATTAATATTTCTTACAAAAATCAACTCACTGTTGATAGTATTTTTTCTAAGTTAAAAGATAGGGACCCAAATTTGGAACAATCTAATGTGGTTTATTGCATACCTTGTTCACAATGCGACCTTAAATATATTGGTCAGACTAAACGGAAGCTTAAGGACAGAATTTGCTCACATAGGGGAGATGTTAGAAATTCAAAAATTACTTGCACCTTAGCAAAACACGTTTTAGATGAAGATCACATTCCCGATTATAGTGGTGTTACTATTTTAGACCATGAATCTAATTTGAAAAAGAGATGTTTCCTGGAAATGTCTTCCATCGTTAGAGAGCCTAATGCTATGAATGCCAGGACTGATATTGCTAATCTTAGTGTTTTTTATGCATATTTGTTAAACCTCCCTCCTCGAACTGAAGACTCTTTTCTCCATTCCATTTCATAGTGGTTTTTTCATGGGTTGGCACACCTGACTGATCATGGAGTTACTTAAAGTTGGCAATAATCTGTCAACTGTTTTATTTTTCCATAGACGACTAACGGCGTCCCACGCTGCTTTGTCACTTGTCAATTGGGAGTTCTTTCTCGCATTTTTCTTTTAAAGAAATGTTTTAACGGTCCTCTCTCACATTTTGTTGTATAATTTGTTATTTTTACACCATCCCATGTTTTATTTTATTTTATTTTTGTGACACGTTGGTTTTAACCATATCTTTTTTGATGTCCGGCGAAAAGTTTTTACTGTTTTCACCTGTTGAGTTCAACCTCATTTTCGTAAGTAATATCTTTTTAGAGGCATTTTTAATGTTGTTTATATCTTTATGATGATTATTGTAGAGTTCCTGATGAAGAGCCAATAAAGACTCGAAAGCTTGAACAGAAACAAGAGTTTTCTTTTAATCAGCCCTAAGACTGCATACCTGTTTAAGCATTTTCTCCCTATATATATATATATATATATATATATATATATATATATATATATATATATATATATATATATATATATATATATATATACGTATATATTCACTCGACTCAAAACTCAAATGAAGATAATTTTGTTCGAATGTAACGTTGAAAATTCCTAGTTGAAATGCTTTTCCAACAAGTAATTTTCGTAATTTATTAAAGAGAAATGTTTTATAAAATGACAGTATCTACTGGTATGTCTGCACAATGATAAAAGATGGCAGGTTCCACCCTGCATTTCCATTTTCTCTCCACAAAGAGGTTCTACCATCAGGACAAATAAACAGGTATTTTAATTTCCGCCATAGAGTTTTCCTTTGAACCGTTCGACAACAAAAGACCATTCAAGTCATTGTTCGAAAAATAATTATTTTTATTAAGTTTTATGAGGGAATAATTACTCAGTGGTGAAAGTGCCTATTGAACTATAATTGATTGCTTTCTGAGTATTGTACTTTCGATATTGACGGAAAACTAAGGCGAAGCATTTGTCAAAGAAAAGACAGCTCATTACGAAAAGAATTTTCAGGAACTTATTAACTGAAGTACAGTGCTTCGTTTCGAAGGGAAGAAATTAATTTTTTCATTGAAACTTCGAAGAGGGCGATTAGATACTTAAGTACGGCTTCCTTCATTCTATATATTAACATGTAGAATTCCGAAGTAAAATACGTTGTTATTAAGATCTACAAAAACAAATTTTTCAAATTTAGGATACTTATGAAAAATATATATTATATACCCTTCGAAGATTATGAAGCGGAGCTGAATTTTAAACTAGTCAACGACAGAATAGGTACTTCAGAAGACCTAAGTGTTCAATAATTATCGCAAATAATAGAACAAGAGAAGACTCTAAATATTTGATAGCGTTTGAGAAGATTGGCCTGTCAAGATTAAATGAAATGATAAATGTAATAAATGAAAAACATAGGCATATATATCTATATATACATATATATATATATATATATATATATATATATATATATATATATATATATATATATATATATATATATATATATATATATATATATATATATATATATATATATATATATATATATATATATATATTTATATATATATATATATATAGGTATATATATATATATATATATATATAGGTATATATATATATATATAGGTATATATATATATATATATATATATATACTAGCTGACCCGGCAAACGTTGTTCTGCCATATAAATTATTTTCATCTATCTACCTTTCTATCTATTCATCTATCTGCCGATGTATATCTACCTATCTAACTATCTATCTATCTATCTAGATAGCTGCGGACAGTCAAAATAGTGAAGATAGGTAAATTCCAGAAAATTTGTTGACGAAGTGAAATTTACCACAGAGATACTAAAGTGTTATAGTGGCCATGACCAAAATATTAAGAAGTCGGAATGGAAATGGACTGAGGATAAAATTGAAAGTGTCATTAAAATGATAGACTGTCAACATCGACCAATCAGAGAGCAGTGTGTTATTTGCCGTATTTTAGAGAAGCGTAAAATTAAAAGCTCTTCTGTGATTGGTCGAACCGTTTAGAATCTTACGAATGGATATACGTTAGTTTATAAATTTACCACGAGACGTCGTAAATTGATAAATTTGCGAAAATGTGGGCGTAAAATAATACAATTTATCTCTCGTTTAGAATCCTACGAAGGTTTATAAATTTCCTAGAAAATTTATAAACTTGCGGATCTTATTATCTTCCGGTGACATATATATATATATATATATATATATATATATATATATATATATATATATATATATATATATATATATATATATATATATATATATATATATATATATATATATATACTAGCTGACCCGGCAAACGTTGTTCTGCCATATAAATTATTTTTATCTATCTGTTTTTCTATCTATTCATCTATCTGCCGATGTATATCTACCTATCTAACTAGCTATCTATCTATCTTGATAGTTATCTGTCTTTCTATCTATCTATCTAGATATCTATCTAACCCGGCAAACGTTGTTCTGCCATAAAAATTATTTTTATCTATCTGTCTTTCTATATATCCATCTATCTGCTAATGTATCTCTATCTATCTATCTAGATAGTTATCTATCTTTCTATCTATCTATCTATCTATCTATCTATCTATCTATCTATCTATCTATCTATCTATCTATCTATCTGTCTATCTATCTATCTATCTATCCACTATCTATCTATCTATCTATCTATCTATCTATCTATCTATCTCTCTATCTATCTATATATCTATCTATCTATCTATCTATCTATCTATCTACATATCTATCTATCTATATATCTGACCCGGCAAACGTTGTTCTGCCATATAAATTATTTTTATCTATCTAAATAGGGGTTCATCGTAGAGGGGTGAAAATTTAGGGTTGTATATATTTTTGAATGCTGTATCATGAAAAAATAGAACAGAAAATGTTGTCAGAAAAATAAAGAAAAAAATTGAGGGGTTGACTACCCTTAACATTTAGGGGGATGAAAAATAAATTTTGTCGGATTCTCTGTCTCAACCGATATGCACACGAAATTTCATGAGAATCGGTCGAGTCATTTCGAAGGAGTTCAACAAATAAAAAATAAGGGTTGATCATAGAAAGGTGAAAATTTAGGATTGTATGTATTTTTGTATGCTGTATCATAAAAAAACAAAAAATTTTGTCTAAAATATGAAATAAAAAATTTAGGGGTGGACTACCCTTAACATTTAGGGGGATGAAAAATAGATTTTGGCCGATTCGCAGATCTAGTCAATATGCCCACAAAATTTCATGAGAATCGGTGAAGCCGTTTCGGAGGAGTATGGAAACGAACATTGTGACACGAGAATTTTATATATAAGATATATTTATTGTTGATAAAACTTTTGGTGAGTAAAAATTATTGGATTGTTTCATACTACTGATTTCAAGAGCTTCTAATGAATTGAGTTTATAGCCTTTTTTTTTTTTAATTTCATCGCATCAACCACAGAGGTTATTAGCGAACTTTAATATAGTATACAATTTGAGGTCTTTAAAAAATTCTTACATTTTGGCTATATGAGTTCGAGGAGATTAATAGAGTTTAAGAAAGCTTTCACTGAGTTTATATTGCACTTGGGTCCTAGGATGTCCGCTATCGAGCCAGTTGGAAGGTTTGCTGCTTTTCGGTGTATCACGTAGTGAGGTCAATTGACGAGTATATGTTCTACTGTTAGCTTCGTGTTGCATCGGTTGCATTTTGGTTCGGTTATTGGGCGACTAAACAATTTGAAATATTGCATATGGAAAAGAAAGTCTATAAATTCAGTGTATTAAAAGCTCTTGAAATCAATTAATTGTACCTGTTGTATTTTTCCCATGTCATTAACAGTTTGTTCTATCTACCTGCTAAGATACTACGTTTAGGTTTTCCCCCATTCTAATTGTATATTCCCTTCCTTCATCTTTACATATTCTTATTGTAAAAGTTAGTATGTACTATACTGAAAAAGCCATTGCGTTTTTCGGAATAATTGTCATGTTAACAAAATATAGTGAAAATCGAAAACTGTGAAGTTTTATTGACAATATTATAATTTATTTTCATCAAGTATCGGCTCAATCTATTGGTTATTTATATATGTATATATATATATATATATATATATATATATATATAAAGATATATATATATATATATGCATATATATATATATATATATATATATATATATATATATATCAGGGGCGGCTAGACAAAGGAGGCTAAGGAGGCTAAGCCTCCTCCTCTACAATATTCCGTGTATCACTAATATATTATATTGAATAGTCAGCATTCAGCATATTCATATTAATCAAAATCATGTTATTGTATGCACCTACCTTCCTTTCAACCTACATAATATAATATAATTTATTAATTGAGATAGAAGGTATTTACATTTACTGCATTTCATTCATTTCAAGATTTGTGGCAAGGAGGCTTAGAAAGGTATATTCTCAACGTTCATTATGCCTGCCACAGAAAAGCAAACAACGGTGCAAATAATCCGAATGAATACTTCATTGCAATAGAAAAGCAAAACACATGTAAATGGCAACACCGATAGAGACCCAGTCTCATACAATGTCGACCAATCACAACTATAGAATTTCGCGTGACATCGAGTGAATTCGTTGGAAAGCATTAATTGAATCGTAGTGTGATCGTAGTTACTAATGGCAGCGTGTTTACTTATATTGCTCGCGTATTGTTTTAAAATGAGTTTGGTTACTGAAGTTAATTTCAAAAATTTCAATGATGACTTAGTGGAATATTTGTTATCCCATAACTTTAGTGCACTAAGTTATGAGGATAAAGTTTTGATAAAAACATTGCGACCTACCCCTGAATTAAACAATTTGGTGCAGCGTAGCAGACAACAAAACCGCGGTTTTAATACAAGGAATTATGAGAGACATCCATGCCTAACCGGATCACAGGTAAAAAATAAATTATTTTGTTGGCAGTGTTTACTTTTTACTAGGGAAAATGTCTCTGTTTGGGGCCGCTTAGAATTTGAAGATTTAATTCCATAGTTGAAAGTGAGGAATTTTTCACCGATAAAGTAACTTTAAATACCGCACGCGGATTAATATCTTACTTACAAGATAAGGAATTTATATATTTTTTAAACATCTTCAAATTAATTTTTGAACAAACAGAAATAGTTTTTCAAATCTTACAGCACAAGTTTTCAGATGTAATTTACTCACGAAATCGGCTCAAGTTTCTTTTGGAAAAAATTTCAGAATTCCGTGCAGAAGTTTATTTAAAAAAACCATTTTCTGTATTTCAAACTACTGATGATACGACTCAATTTAGCCCAAAACGAAAGAAATTCAGTTACGCACATATGGAGCTTCACTATAAGCAAATATTTTAAGAAATTTTGGATACTATTAGGGCTCAAATAGAAATAAGGTTCTCTGATTTGAAAGAACTACATTTCTTCGACTTACTCTTTAAAAATTTGTTTACCGGATTTTCGGCTAATTTTCAGATAACCTTTTGGAAAATTTATTTCAAAAATACACTTTTTTTGATAAGGTGGCCATAAAAACTGAACTGTGTGTTGTTTATAATGACAATGAAATTTTGGGGCAAAATGAAAATCATGTGAGGACTATTAAATACCTTTTTGATAATGATTTGAATCAAGATTATAAACTCTTATGTCTAATTGTTTCTATCCCGGTGACATTGGCTTCCGTAGAGCGCTCGTTTTCCACTCTTAAGAGAATTAAAACTTATTTACGAAATTCAATGAGCCAGGATCGTTTGAAAAATATGAGTTTGTTGTCTATTGAAAAGGAATTGGTAAAACTTTTGGCGAAAGACAAAAAATTTTATGAGGATATTATAGATCATTTTCCTAACGTTAAAGATCGCAGAATCCCGCTAATCTTCGAAAATATATAATTACTTTTTATTTGCTCTCACCAGCTGTTAACGAATTCGTTAAGTAGGTAGGTAGGTACCTATTTTGTGAAAGAAAAAATTTGATGAATAGATGAATTGACTAATTGGCAGAGAAGAGTTTTTGTGAATATTGTAAATAGGAGTTGTAGGTCTCAAGGTAGACTTTGATTTTCTTTAAATTATAAGGCGGTTGACCTTGAAATCCTAAAAATTTTCGCCTATGGTGTATTTTTTAACACCTCTTGTAGCCTCCTCAAACCAAAACCTCACGAGCCGCCACTGATATATATATATATATATATATATATATATATATATATATATATATATATATATATATATATATATATATATATATATATATATATATATATATATATATATATATATATTGATATCCCCTCCCTCCCCCCTATGTAACGCGCCGTAACGTTTTCATGAACCCTCCCTCCCCCTCCCTAAACGTTACGTAACACCCAAATGGCCATTTTTAACTTAAAGTTACAAATATGTTGCGCAAAGTACCTGAAAGTCCCTAAAAAACCCACCTATGTTATTGTTTAAATGGCGTTTTCGTTAATAATAAACAAATCAAGAGTATTCTCATTCGCAATACATGCTTATATTTTTTATTTTATTGTTTTTTAATAAATAATCATACATAATGTAAAATATTGAAATGGGCTCAAATTCGTCCTAATAAACTTCTATTGCTAATATTCATTTAATTATGCCGTTTTCCTGACTTTGCTCTGTCCTTACATACATTTTTAGCTTCAGCCACCATTATTTTTCTCAAGCATTATTAGATTTCAGCTTATTAGCAGATTTTCACTTTGGGAACCTGCTTATTAAAATCGGTGCGATTAGCAAAGTTGGACCTAGGACCAAGATATTTTTTCGTTTCATAACTTTTTATGATTGTACTGATGGTCAAAAGAAATCGCACGGCATCTGCTTGAGGAGGCGACAGATCAACGGGCAACCTCACAAGAAGTAGTGAAAACTTGCATGATTTTTTTTTAGCTGACTAGGTACCGAGAGCTTGCTTGAGGTATAAAGGATTTGGCATCGGCAGGTTGGCGGCAAGAAAGTATTATTCGGAACGAATGATTTCAATGCACTCCTCAAGATGGAACAGTAGGATTTGTAAGCGCATTTAATTACTTGCAAAAAATATTTCGAGTCACGGACGTGAGCGCTATACCATTTTTAGTTTTTCTTTAGCCATTTTTTAAATTTAGTTGGCAGTTTATGGCACACTTGGCACACAAGTCAACATGAGAGCTTTTCTAGGGCGAAAACAGCTGATGATGCAAATCTCCCTCTTTTTAGAACATTACAGTATGAACTCACTTCTACAACACTGGCTACAGCAATGTGCTTCTGTGTGTTACGTGTTTTAAACACTAAACCAAAACTGACAACGGGAACAAAAAAAATTAAGACGAATACAGTCGAGGTATCCCATAAAACATGAACGGATAGGGTTGCCAACTTGGGAGAACAGAATAAAACTGACGGATACAATCGAGGGATTCCCCGTAAAACATGAATGAAAAGGGTTCCCAATGTTACGTAACGCGTTGTTTGAACCCCCCTCCCGCCCATGTAACGCATCGTAACGTTTTGCAAGACCCCCCCAATCCCCAAATTGCGTTACGTAATACTTGAACGCTCCCATATTATATATATATATATATATATATATATATATATATATATATATATATATATATAATATATAAATATATATATATATATATATAATAATAATAATAATAATAATATGGTTTATTCTGTGAAGTTACAGGTATAAACAGTAATCACAGAGGCGTGAGCCTGTACGTGATTTTAAACTAAACAAAATATAATACAGTAGCCGGTATTCAAATTAATTTATGAATTCTTGGGACACAAAGCAATATAACATGAAAACACAAAAAAGTTCAAAATCTTTTGAGGATTATAGGGATTAGGGATTAGGGATTTATCATTGAATATATATATATATATATATATATATATATATATATATATATATATATATATATATATATATATATACATAGTTAATAAATTTCTTAAGACTTTTTATCGAAATATACTTGAATGAATAGAGAGCAAGCTACTCTAAACCGCTACCAAAAACGACCTCAAAATGAATGGTTATTCAAAAAAATTGATAAATTCATGAGAAGAATACATAAATTTCACAACGGCATTGAATCATCCAAGAACAGTAACAAAATATGTATCTTTACCATATTATATAGAAGGACTGTCCCAACCATTGAACGTCTATGGTCCCAACAGCTGAAAAATGTATTTGCGGGAAATGATGTCAAAGTAGTAGACAGGGATTTCAACGTGCTCAATCAATGTTTCTCGAAACTAACAACTGAAACACCAATACATAAAGAATCCCATGTTGTTTACCAGGCTCCTTGTAGAAATTGCGATGGTATATATATATATATATATATATATATATATATATATATATATATATATATATATATATATATTTATTTATTTATTTATATATAATTATATTGGACAGACATCACTGAACCTCGAGAACCGATTGAAATGACACAAGTTTTACAAGAACAACACAACACTCAAAATCAGAAACAATTGAAACATGATATTGATTTTAATAACACAAAAATATAGAAAACACCACAGAAAAAAACGTGAAATTCACGTTGATAGCAATAAAACAAAACCAAAATTCCATTAATGACAAAAAAGACTTCGAACAACTTAACAAACTATATTACAATTTAATTTAAAAGCTTCTTCACCTAGGCAATAAGTAAGTCAATCTGTGCCAATGTGTGTTGCGGCCAATCAGTAAAAGTTCTACCTCTGGGGATTGTTTGAAGACGATTAATTTTCAATTGTTGACAAATGATGATGATAGATACCAGATCATGATAGACATATACTAGTTTCTTATGTCAGTTTATTTGTTATTTCATATTATGTGTTTCAAAAAATGTTTTTGTTCTGTTCGTATTTAACTTAATGGTAATATGTGTTTTTTGAGTATTTTACGATGATACGTTTCTCTGTTCGGCAGTTATAGTCGAAGCAGCCGTTGACACGTGTTTCGGACTCATTGGTCCTCATCAGAACGGCGTAGCCAAGTATGCGATGGAAAACCTGGAAATGAAACAGCAACAACAAGCAGAATCCTTTGCGTCGGAAGACAATCACACATTCGTGGTGCATTGTTCGATCTCTCCGGTTTGGGAGATTGGTCTAACTATGACCACGGAGGCGATTAATGCCATCCGCCGTTCTGATGAGGACCAATGATTCCGAAACACGTGTCAACGGCTGCTTCGACATATGCGGGCTAGACCGATAATTTTGCTTTTGTTTTATATAATATTTCCCCGCGATAAATCTCCTCTTTGTAGTTATATATATATATATATATATAGATATATATATATATATATACTATATATATATATATATATATATATATATATATATATATATATATTATATATATATATATATAACATATATATATATATATATAGATATATATATATATATATATATATATATATATATATAAACGAAATATATATATATATATATATATATATATATATATATAAAAAATATATATAAAAATATATATATATATAAATATATATATATATATATATATATATATATAATAAAGTATAAACTTCAGAAATACCCCACGCAAACTATTAATGAAGAACAAAAATACTTCCCAATAAATTATGTGCCGAAATTGAGTAGCAAAATTTATAACAGACTATAGAAAAATAACGATAAAACAATTTGTACAAATAAAAGAAACTTGAATTCATTCTTGATCAATAATAGAGAAAAATCTAACATCGGAGAAAGTAGCGGTTTTCACAAAATATTTTGCGACGAATGTCCTGCTTTCTATATTGGACAAACAGGAAGGAATATAAACATTCTTGTTGAAAAACATAAAAAGTCTATTTTACAATATAAAAATACCACTGGCTTCTCCGAACATTGTATAAAATTTAATCAATTCCTGGATTTCAACAAAACCCAATTGTTACATTCAAGTAACAAAGGAAAGCTTCTTGACCTTCTTGAAATTCTCGAAATAAGTTCCGCCCATTATAGTCAATTACCCCTTGTAAACGAACAAATTTGCTTTTGTCTGTTTTATAAAATAAGATGTAATACTCTCCTGTAGTCAGTCTTGATAATGAGTTCATAACTCGAAACATGTCGACTATTCGTTACTGCTAAATACAGTATCTAAATATTTTTTTTTATATATTGAAACATAAGCCAAGTGTGTTTTATTTTAAAGTTTATACTTTATTCTTTATGATGTTTCACCAAGTGATGTGCGAGAATTCAATCTCAGATATATATATATATATATATATATATATATATATATATATATATATATATATATATATATATATATATATATATATATATATATATATATATAAGAATGGAGAAATGTATATACATCGTTATCTACTCTGTAAATTCCGTTTGTCGGAGAAACGTTCCCTTTACCATGAGCGTTTCTACTGTAATCCATAGTTCAACAATCGCATCATCGCGTCGCGACGCTCCCGCCTGAGGTAGATGATTTACAGGCCCATAAATTAGCAGGAAAGCTACCGTTAGCACGAAATCATCGCCGTGGACAGTCTCTAAATAACCTGCCCTTGGCTTGAATAATATTCAGATTAGCAAATTAGAGGATTTGGATGAATCCCATATCCATGGCCTTTAGTATGAAGATAATTGACTGCCACACTTAGGAATACAGAGTAAAAAGTTCACGTGTTAAAGTGTACGTCATCAAATAGTGTAGAAATTTAGTAACCATATATTTATTTTTCAGAAATATGAGAAAATAGAATTTATTATACTTTTTATCCAGTAAACATTTTTCAGTTTGTAGTTGTGTTTGAGGTATAACGAAACTACCTAAATTTTATTGAAAGTCAAAATTCTAGTACCTCTGGACATGGGCGCCGCCAGCCAGTAAGGCAGAGGGGCAAGATACGGTGGCCCGGGGGTGTCTTCCTGGTTAAGCGCCGCTGGCGAAAATTTACTTTTTCAAATTTATTTCTAATGCTAGTTTTAATCAGTCTGTTAATGCCTAAAAAAACTAATTAAATTATAAATATTGACTTTTGTTTAACCCTTTCAGGGCAACTGGTTAGCTAGGTAGACCACAGTTTGTTAGTCATGACTAAAAGTGCTCGTTGGCTATTTCAGTATACCAGTGTGTTTTGTGGGTTGTCTAACATAGCAAAATTTGACGTGCTCATCGAAGACAGACCGAAATAAGTCGAAGCGCGTATAACGTGCATTTGTTTACTATAGTTGGACACTACTCAGAGGATCTGCTGAAACTGTGTGAATTTGTTATTTTTATTCATGAATGGTGGAAAAATGGCTCCAAAGATATTTACTTATATCTTACATATGCATTTTCATGAATATATTGAACGTAAATGTTTCCTTTCTTTCGAAATTACTAATTTGTTGGGGTCTCCTGAAGTGACCACTGGGCACTTACGTAATCGTGTTATCTTATTTTAGTTCTGAGGAAGCAAGTTTGGAGTACCTACCTACTGAATAGGCTTGCCAATTTTCGAAAGGACCAACCCGGGAGATTTTTTTAAGGAGTTTAGTAGAGAGGGGGTTGAAATGTCAATCATTCATTTATTTTTAATTTATATATACTCTGCTTCTAATATTTGACAGTTTTTTCACCACAAAATCATAATCATTAAAAATCGGAGTTTGATTAGTAGAGCGCAGTTGCGTAAGTATAATTTAGAAAAAACTGGGGAAATTAGTCACCTTGGGAAGTCGGGAGGTTGACCATTATTACCGGAGTCATCCGGGCAATCCGGGAGGGTTGGGAACCCAACAACTGAATATTTAGAAAATCTTCCTGCAGATGACTTGTATGATTTTTAAGAAATGTTCAGCGTGCAAAGTAGAATTGTGTTTGAAACATGACAAAAACTGTTTCATGTTATATTACGCAAAATAGGTTATATTGTTTGGTTATATGTTCCTACTGGTTATGTGGAGTGACCACATCCTGCAGGATAATCCTTGTGTTTTTTTATCTTGAAAAATAATATTTTTTCCACAAAAAAATTATTTGGGCCGGAAAGGGTTAAAAAAATACTGAACGTGAAAATATGCCTTCTGGTTTAGCTTTGTTATATCTTATATCGAAATCCATTGTACTAAGCAGATCCGCATAGAGAAGACTGCAAAACAGAATTTGAAAATAATCTAAAAAAAGCAGAAGAGGACGCCGGAAAGTTGAGGTTTGAGTTTGTGATGCCGCGCCTAACATCAAAACAGATTCACCGAGAAAATCATCCATCAAAGTCATTGGACGAGTACTATCGAAGAGGAATTTTCATTCCATATCTAGAAGCTCTACTTCAGTATCTAGAAGATCGATTTTCATAAAAAAATTCGAAAGGATACAACTTTTATGAACTTCATCCAAAAATAATGCAGAGCAGAAATTTTTTTTGAGGTAGCAGCCGCTGTTCAAGACTTCTACGGTGATCTTTTGGATAACTTTCTGTCAAAGTCCCAAACCTGGTATGACATGTGGAAGGTGTCTGAACTTACTCCTCCAGAAATCGAAAAATTAAAATATATCGACCTGCATAAATTTTCATTGGGCAATATGTCCTCTTTAACAGAAGCATTCAAAATTGGATTAACTCTTGCAGCCACAACCTGTACCTTTGAGAGGTCATTCAGCACATTAAAAAGAGTCAAGCCATGGCTAAGATCGACTATGAAGCATGATAGACTATCCGGACTTATTGATGCAGTAATTGATAAATACGAGCTTCGCCCCAGAAGGATGCAGTTATTGATCCAAGAATACATAACTTGAAAAAATATGTTTATATTTTAAGTTTGTTCTCTGGGGTTGTCTATTTGTATTGGCAGCATGATTTAATATTTTATATTTCTTGAAGAATGAATGTTTTTTCCCAATCCAGGTGGGG
>JARQZK010005212.1:122500-145000 GCA_030704885.1 Cynegetis impunctata
ATATATATATATATATATATATATATATATATATATATATATATATATATATATTAACTTACAAAAATGTGAGTTCTCGGCAAAATTTAAAATGGGGCCAACTAATGTAAATACATAACCATTTTGTCAATCATGTCTTTATTTCGGATAATGATTCATATCCTTCCTCGGGACTAATTAACGAGGTTGTATGAAAATATCACCATCATAAGAATTACAGAAATTAAGTTAGAAATCAAAAATTGTAAATACCATACTAAACAGGTCCGACAGTGTTAGGAGAATGACTTATCACTAATGGTGATATTTACATACAACCTCGTTAATTAGTCCTGAGGAAGGATATAAATCATTATCTGAAATATAGACATGATTGACAAATTGGTTATGTATTCACATTAGTTGACCCCCTTTTAAATTTTGCAGAGAACTCACATTTTTCTAAATTTAATTTGCACGGCAACACTCCATTCTCATATTATTATTATTGTATATATATATATATATATATATATATATATTTATCCGGTACTCTTTGACAACTTTCCTATCAGGCGAAATCTATCGAATCCGTCCGTCAGATCCGATAAAACCGGAAAAACCGCAATGCGAGTACATGTTTATATTTGTAAAAGGATAATCTTCAGAAGCGAAACAGATTATGAGAAAACAATGAAGAAAGAAATGAGTTCGTTAGAAATAGATGCAGCCAAAGGAAAATAATTGTCTATTATATAAACGACTAACTTAAGACGGTTAAACCAACCAATGTCGCAGCTGTTAGAGTCCTCTCGGCTGATGGTTTTATTTGTAGTATATTAAGAAATAGGCTAGGGTATGATACAATTAATACGCTTTGTTTCCTTAGATCGTTCTTTCAAACTCATAAGTACTTATTATATTGTGTTATATATTTCAAAAATAATTGGAAAATCTCTATATTGTTACCTTGACCATAACTACCAAAACATAATATTTCATGTTATAATACGATGATAGATCAGATGAAGTACAATTTATATGAGATTTTCCCAAATATATTGAAGACTTCTTCATTTTAGATGATTACTTAATCGCTATTACCTGTGGCAATCATTGTGACTTATAATTGCAGTCGGTTTTTTTAAATTTAATAGTGTCTACTGTTGCCACAACGTTCAATTGATAGTTGAATTGTTTATCTACGTAGGAATGAATAGAATAGTTATTTTTGTATTAAGTGTGCGAAATCAGTGTTTTTTTAATAAATACTGATTTCGCTCACGAAATAAAAACAATATTTTTTGTACAATTGGCAAAAAAGTATTTAAATTATGAGTATTTATCGAAAGTCATTTTATTTTAAAAATTAAAATCCATGGAGTCAAGTATGTTTATCAATATATTCTATGATCTTATGTCAGAGTAAGTGTAACCAAGAACAGTTTAAATAACAAAATTGATATTTCTAATAAAATTTTAAACTGTCAACCATCAACTTCTACTACTAATCCCTGCATTTCTGATGAGAACAAGACAATTTCTGGTAACCAACTATCAGCATCGTCGTCCTCGGGAATAAATTTGGAATAATATAATATTTAACTACTTTCATGATAAAAGATATGTTGATTTTTGGAGTTTACTCCTTGAGATACGATTTTTATACTTAGCCCGCGGTATTATAATTTTATGGGGAGTAAAATCGAGCTTTAACTAAAAATTAAATGTTACGTTCCTTTGCGCAACATACTATGCGCATCTTCCACTTCGAGATTATTAGTATAACGCCTCATATATATATATATATATATATATATATATATACAGTGGCGTAGATAGGGGGGGGACGAGGGGGTCAATCCCCCCCATGAGCCTACGAAAATTATAATTGAATTGAATAAAAGTCTTCGTTTAAACGTATTTAAGTATTCATGAAATTTACTAAGCACTAGCACCTCTTTTGATATTATGTATGTGCAATTATATAAAAATCATCTAGATATATCTTTGTGACAAATGTGCAATTGAGTATTGTATAATTTCCGAGCTTCGAACAATCAGAAGCCACGGAATGGACGCTCGCTATAATTATGGACAGATTGAGCACATGTAAAGTGAATATCTACTCATAATTTTAACATAATAATAAACCAAGAAATTGAATCGTTTTTCTAATTTTGGGTAAAGTAACTAGTAGTTTTGAGCATATTTTATTCAATGTTTATTTAGTAAGTTCAATTGATCACTATGAGCAAACGTGTTTAAGAAAGTTCAAATGGCTCTAATGGAAAATTTTTATTTCGAAAGGAAGAAGTCAACCAAAATATCCTCGCATTTCTTCTCTTTCTAAATTGTATACTGTACTTACTATCGAACAAAACTGCTCAAGCTTTTGTGTAGTATTATATCTAAAGCACGAGCAGTTTCGCTTAATAGTATAGGTAGTATAACATTTTGATACGATAAAAAAATTATTAAGCGATTGAAGTTAATAAAATATTGAAAGATATAAAAAAACTGATTTAAATAACAATGAATAACGAAGAAGGAGAATCTGAAAAACTCGTGGGTGCGTTTTATTTAATTATTATTTATATTATTAATTGAATTAAAGAACAGCTATTTGTTATTTAATATATGTATCTATGTATGTTTGATTGATTGCATATATCTTTTATATTATATATTATGTTATTAAAATTATTGTTGAAGTATACGCGTATATTAGGGTATACCAGCAACAGATGATGCATGTATAATTGTATATATGAAACAACACATACAACAGGAACCTAGCCGTCAATTTGTGTTTCAATTTTAGAGTGTAGTTCATTTATTTATATTTAGTAATACTTATATTTGTGCACAATGAACAAAATTTTTAAGTTAATAAAATATTGAAAGATATAAGAAAAAACCTTGTAGCTGACACACAGTATTTTTTTTAACTAATATTGAAGTTTCGCTTATCACTTGGTGAAACATGATTAAATACTGATATTTAAAATAAAAACACTTGGCTTTAAGTTTCACAAATATATTGAATAAAAATTAACAATTACAGTAGTCAACTAGTTTCGAGTTATGGGCCCATTATCAAGACTCCGTAGTGTTGATAATGGGCCCATAACCCGAAACTAGTTGACTAATGTAATTGTTAATTTTTATTCAATATATTTGTGAAACTTAAAGCCAAGTGTTTTTATTTTAAATATCAGTATTTTTTTTTATTAGGTAGACGTTTAAAAAAAGTATGAATCATGCCGGATTAGTCTGGTCCGGTCAGATTGGCGTAAATACGGCCGGTTCTAGCCGTATTGAATACCGTAAAAATGGATATCAATCCCTGTATATATTCTTGAAATTATGAACAGGGCCAGATAGTATACAAATTAAACCAAATAAATCACTCAGACAAACAATGATTCAGGTGAACAATGAATGGTTCTACTGACGTTGTTCTTTCTATTTGAAATTACAACGGATATATTTGCGAAATTAGAATAAATATAAATTTGTGAAATTAATAGAAAAAAGAATTGAGATATTCTATAATGGTTATTTTTGTATTAAGTGTGCGAAATCAGTATTTTTTAATGGCGCATAAGAATTTGAAATTTTAGCCGAGATCGTCAGATCGAGGCTTAAAATTCATTCGAATACGTCACGAAATACTGATTTCGCTCACGAAATACAAACAATATTTTTTGTACAACTGGCAAAAAAGTATTTAAATTATAAGTATTCATTAAAAGTAATTTTATTTTAAAAATTAAAATCTATGCAGTCAAGTATGATTGTTCATCAATATATTCTATGATCTTATGTCAGAGTAAGTGGAACCAAGGAAACATGTGATTTATTCAACAAGCGTCAAATTAAATATTTTGTAAATTATTTCGCGTATTTCACAAATTCTACGATGGATTATACTAATATTGCCACTGATAGTGATACACCACAAGTTACTTGGAGAACAGTTTAAATAACAAAATTAATATCTCTAATAAAATTTTGAACTATCAACCATCCACTTCCAACGGAGATATATCTACTAATAATAATCCCTGCATTTCTGATGAAAACAAGACAATTTTTGGCAACCAACTATCAGCATCGTCGTCCTCGGGAATAATTATTGGAAATAATTGTTAAAATTTTACTATTAATTATTATTGCAATAAATACTTTTGTTATTCTTATTAATTTTCATTGAATGCATTATTTTTTTATTCTATGGTCTTTTTTTCACGGTGAAAAAATTTCTTTTTTTCATTAAGTAAAAAATGGAAAACTTTGCGTATTCATAGCAATTCGTCGTGAATGTAGTCTTTTTTTTACAGTTGTACAGGCTGTCCCATTTTCGATGTCCTTACGGGGTAACTCCCTTATTTTAAAAGATAGAGATTTGCGGTTTTCGCGAACGTGGCAACTTTTTTGTGAATCTTACGATACCGTAAACAAAATTTTCGTAGCTTGCTTCGTTTTTGAGATACAGGGCGAAGTTGATAATATTCCATTTTGGTCGCCCTCCTGTATCACAGCTGCCTTTTAACTTAAATGAGAAGTAAAAACTGTCTTTTATACAATTTTTCACGTAAAATCCAGTGGCGTAGTCAGATTTTCGAAATAAGCTGTCATTGTTTAGATATAACCAAATGTTATAATTTTTTAAATGGAACACTCTGTATATTTTTCCATATTCGAAGCACAAATGTTTTGGGCTTTTCAAAAATATATAATACTTAGGTATATAAAATTCTAATTATTATCCCTGTATTTAGATAAATTTTTTTTTATGGCAAGTCAAGACAAATATCACTTTGATAGATCGTTTGGCGCAATAAACAAAAATATCACTTCGATTTATATAAGTTAGAATGAAAAGTATTCATTAAAAAATTATGATTTAATATAATTTACTAAACAGAGATGCATTTAATAATTATTATAACAAAAATAGAAACTTATATGTAACACTGCTACAAAACAAAGTTCTATTATTGTTCTGTTAAAAATATTTTGTAAATATTGTTCAAATTACTGCCCATTCTGTTGAAGACACATCTTCTGAGGATAGCGCCAATCGACCACAGTTAAAACAAAAGTCTTATACCTAAGTATTCGAAAACTTCTCTCGGAATTTCGTCAAGTAGTTCAGAAAGAAAATCATCCAAAATTTCCAAATATCGTTGGTGATTCAAGTTACCGTCGAAAATGCGGTAGGCTAATCTTCCTCCAAAAACGAAAGAAGATACATAAAAGCTTTAATGTATCTTGTTTCGTTTTAGGAGGAAGATTAGCCTACCGCATTTTCGACGGCAACTTGAATCACCAAAGATATTTGGAAATTTTGGATGATTTTCTTTCTGAACTACTTGACGAAATTACGTTGGTTCAATATAGAAAAGGTTTATCCTAATGAAAGATTCCAAAACCAGTGGATTGGTGATAATGATTCCATAAACTGGCAACCAAGGTCGCCTGACATATCTTTATTAGATTTCTTCAAATGGGGCTATATAAAAAATAAAATAAACCACACGCAGCACGAAAATCGAGATGCTCTGATGAATGCCTAGAGAGGAGCTTTCGAACACTTAGATATAAGACTTTTGTTTTTACTGTGGTCGATTGGTGCTATCTTCAGAAGATGTCGTCTGTGTCATCAACAGAATGGGCAGTAATTTGAACAATATTCACAAAATATTTTCAACAGAACAATAATAGAACTTTGTTTTGTAGCAGTGTTACATATAAGTTTCTATTTTTGTTATAATTATTAAACGCATCTCTGTTTAGTAACTTATATTAAATCATATTTTTTTAATGAATACTTTTCATTCTAACCTATATAAATTGAAGTGATATTTTTGTTTATTGCGCCGAACGATCTATCAAAGTGATATTTGTCTTGACTTGCCATGAAAAAAGAAATTATCTGAATACAGGGATAATACTCAGAATATTATATAAGTATTATATATTTTTGAAAAGCGCAAAGTATTTGTGTTTTGAATATGGAAAAATATACAGAGTGTTCCATTTAAAAAATTATAACATTGGGTTATATCTAAACAATGATAGCTCATTTCAAACATCTGACTACGCCATTAGATTCTACGTAAAAAATTGTATGAAAGGCAGTTTTTACTTCTCCTTTAAATTGAAAGACAGAAAAATGCAATTTTTCGCCCTGTATCTCAAAAACGAAGCAAGCTATGAAAAGTTTGTTTTCGGTATCGTAAGATTCACAAAAAAGTAGCCAACCTTCGCGAAAACCGCAAATCTCTATCTTTAAAAATAAGCTAGTTACCCCGTAAGGACATCGAAAATAGGACAGCCTGTTCAAAAAACTAATTAGATATCGCGTACTCTTCCCTGTTATACATTGCTGTTACATTGAAAAAATTACTCTCAAGAAGAACCGAAATACCAAGAGCTAAGATACTACATATCAAAAACTGTCGATGATTGTATCAAAATTTCCTTTATTGTTCAAACTTTGTTCACATAAAGCTTTGTATCAATCAAATCCCGCCTAAAGCAAAACAATCGCGAATATTTAGCTTGATTCTTCAAATGGTTTTCCACTTTAAATTAATCGATTTGTCGTTCAAGAACGAAATAAAAAATTGCATTATTTCCGTCTTACTTTTCAGACTATTTCAAACTAATTGCTCTGCACCAAAGAAGTACCTTCCTTTTATAAGTTGAACAAGCATTTATCAAAACTTTAAATCGCAAGAAAGTAGAATCATCCAATTCGCCACAAAATTGAATGCATTCAATAGCAGAGTGGTTGTTAGTTAGTATAATTTTCAAAAGACTGAAATAAAAGTTTCCATTTAAATAATAAACTGAATTTTCAATGTTTTAAGTGCTCTACCTGGCTCACTTTTAGTATTGACCGAAACTGGAGATGCATGATTTCGAATTACTTCAAAGGAAACTTCGTTGTTAAGCTTGAAGAACTTTCCCCCGGTTTTATAAATCCCAATAATGGAATTAGTCGTAGTCTGTTACCTCAAGAAGAAGAAAAAGGACAATAACGTTAACTTTATCGGTATAATGAACTGTGAAGAATAGTTCAAGTAGTTGATAGATAATTTTAAGTCCATGATGAACTTATTTCGTTAATGAAATTGAGAACAAATATTTAAATGAAGAAATCATTATTCACTAAATATGTTGAATTTAAATGATGAAATACCAATGAAATCTATAGATTGTGATTTTGGAAATAATGATACAAATAAAGGCTGGGCTATCTGATGTTTTCTATTTGAAATTTAGTTAAAATTACAACTTTGCCTATTTTTGAATTACTGTCCCTTTGTTTAAGAAAGTACACATTCCGATTACTTGGTATATATATATATATATATATATATATATATATATATATATATATATATATATATATATATAATATATATATATATATATATATATATATATATATATATATATATATATATATAAAATATATATGTTCATTTTGCGGGCCCTACATGGATGTTTGTCGGAGTCGACCATTAGAACGGCCTATTTTGCGATTTTCCACAGTGTTATGTCATACGGCGTCATCGCATGGGGCCGCTCCTCTCGTGCCAGTAGAGTCTTCAAGCTGCAGCTAAGAGTGCTCAGACTGATGTGTGGATTGGGATACAGGGAGGACAGCAGAGGTGCTTTCGTTGAGATGGGGATTCTTACCTTTCCTTCACTGTATGTGTTAGAGTGTCTGTTTGTAAAACAAAAAAATAACCTCGTTACACACCAGGATGTACACGAACATGACACAAGAAACAGGGCGGACTATGTCCCGATACATTGCAGACTGGGAAAGTGTCAGAGCAGCCCTGAATTCCTGGCTGTAAAATTATATAATAGACTTCCACAGGCAGTGAAGGATTTGCCTTGTTGAAGTTTAAATCAACTGCTAAATCTTTTTTGATAGGTAAAGCCTTATACGACACTGATGATTTCTTTGGGTTCAATTTTAATGATTTTAATGTGTGAAATTTGCTTTTATAATGTAACTATTGTTGTAATGTAATGTTTTATGTATGTAAATTAGTGACATTATGTTCTGAATGTTTTAGCTAGTATCTGTTTTATGTTTACAATTATTTTATGAATACTTGACGTGTGTACTAAATTCTTATGTTTTTTACTGGCACCAAATAAATTTCTATTTCTATTTCTATTTTCATTGTGCTTCTATCTCCATGGTGAACATGGTCAGATTGACATTTTTTGAAATTTTAAAAGGAAAAATATTACTTATCTCATTTTATGTAACAGTAACATTCGTAGAAAAAGTATAGTGTAAAACTCGCATGGAATGACCATTTCCTACTCGTATGAAACGTCATACTCGTGGGAAATGCATGTCGTTCCATGCTCATTGTACAATATTCTATTTTCTACACTTTATTTGTTTTCTTGTGCTCAACGTTAAGGCAGTTTTACCAAAATTATTTGAGTGATGTTTTGAAAAACTGTATGTAGCACAAAATATCAATACATATTTTTTTCACTGCATGCTGAATGTTGAAATCATTTCACAACTTCATACACATAGGAAACCAAACAGCAGCTGACCCTTTGAAAAAAGCATGAATAACGGAAACACAAAGGTTTATATATAGAAGATCTGCACACGAAATAAATTTTCAATGAGCTGAATAATATAGTTATTGCAACGTGGCTGCATAATTTAAAGTAAGGGAGAAAGGGTACGGTTGTAACAATTTTCCTTTGATCACTCAGAGCATTGCCAATATGGCCATAAACTACGATTAATGCATTTGAGATGGAAGCCCAGATATTTGTCTTCAAGTTTATAATAGATTCAGATGCATAGGCGAGATAGTTTGGTAAAATTGAGTTAATTTATTGAAGTCTGAGACTTACAATCTACCCCATACCAGTAATTGTAACAATGATGAAGAGCAATTGTAACACTTAAGGATAATACACAATTCCAGCATTGAAATCTAAATTATTGATGAAAAAGAGACAAGAAATTTTGTGAAGTTTAAACAGGTTTGAGATATTATTTCAGAGATAAATATTTCTTTTAAATTGGTTCACAATCAAACCCACTAAATGAAATTATCTGTGAATAATAATGAAACAAACTCAATCTGTGAATCTGAGATCGAATTTCCATTTCTGTCAAATTTTATATTTTAATTCTTAACAACCTAAATCAATTTGGAGGGGCTGAAGAGATACAACACGCTTCAATACATGCAAAAACGCACGAAATTTCTGCATTTCAATTGCTGCGGTGAGAATTATAATTCGGAAATCCCAAATAGTATCTCCTTCACATCAAGCAAATTGAAAAACGAATCCAGTTTTTCAATTTGAATGAGAGTAGCTGTGGATATGCACAATGCTCGAAAACGATTAAAAATTTTCAACATATTGATTACGGCCATGAAATAAATCAATTAAAACTTTTACACTTCCCTAAAGTAAACTCAATCCACGTAGGTACCGAATTTAAACTTTCAAAGCTTTAATTCAATCAGCAGAAGTTGTGGAGTTGCGCAGAACAAAAAATACGACAATACATGAAATCTCGAACATTAACTCAATCTTTGTAAGACTTTTGACCTTCTCACCCAATTTAGATGAGCTGCGCAAATTTTCAAACACAACGAGAAACAAGAAATCTCAACATAAAAATTAAAGCAATTAGAGAAAAAAGTTTATTTCTCCAAAAGGCACACCCGTAGCATAAACTTTATCTACTCACAACTTTTCAACTTTCTAATTCAATTTGAAGAGGATTTTGAGAGGTAAGAACCCTCCAAAACGTGGAATTTCCATTCATTCAACCATCAGCTTAAATATGTATATATATATATATATATATATATATATATATATATATATATATATATATATATATATATATATATATTACATAAAGTGAACAAGGAAAATTCTTCAATAATTTTAAAAAATTATCAAACAACTTTCCAAGGAAGCTGGTTATACGTATTCAGCAACGCAAAATCTGCATTCACAATCGAACGGTGAATTATAGAAATTGTCAAGTCACCCCGACTCAAAATCTGCATACAGCTGTTTCGATCTTATTAGATCTCATCAGTGCAGCTTATTTGACTCGGAGTGAATTAACAAATTTCTAATTTTTCCCCAATACAAATCGTGGTCAGTAACAATGGATGAATAACAATCCAGAGCGCCATCCCACCAAAGATATTGGGAAACAACAATTCACCGCTTAGACTGAAAATGCAGAAATTCGTCGCTCAAACACGCAACACAAACGTCGCATATACACCACTGTTGTAGAGTAGATATCTTCATATCAGGAGGTACGTGTTTGAGCGACGAATTTCTGCATTTTCAGTAAAATAACGTTACCATAGCAAAAATCGGTTTCCCGAAATAACCAATGATAACTCGGACTTTTTAGGGCACATTGCAACAATGCGCAATGCAGCCTCGACTTTTCCCGCCAATAACCAGTGTTTGTTAAGGTGTAGGTTGAGAAAAGCTAATTTTGATGTGATGTTGTTTAGTGGTATTTTTTGACTAAAAATGTTTTTATTGTGTTCTATGAACTGAGAAACCTTCGAAGCTGCAGCCCAGGTAAGTATATTGTGGTTTCTTAAGTTTTTGAAATATTTTTCGGCATGTGTCGAGTACTGGTACCCGAAAAGTGCTATGTTCCTATAGTAGACAGGGGTGTCGAGAAAAGGAACATTTTTATAAGCTAATATCTCAGTGTGGTTTGAACGTTCAGCTCATTTGATACAGATATGTACGAGGGTCGTTCAATAAGTCCTTAGAAAAAGATAGGAAAACACTGTTTTTTAGGGTGAATTTTTTTTTTATTTCTCAACATAGTCTCCTTTCAGCTCTACACACTTTTCCAAACGTTTTTCCAAAATTTTTATGCCGTCCAAAAAATAGGATTTCGGAAGTTCTGCAAAAACACAGGTGCAGATGTGCCATGAACTGCATCTAACTCGGCTTTGATTTCTTTCGGCGTTAAGCCTTTCAAATGGAAATGTTTGATGACAGCCCGGAACTCGCTTTTCTCCATTGTTATGTATAAACAAATGTTGTTGACTTTAATCGACGATAGAAATTGACCTACGTCATGGATCGAGCTGAAATTTTGACAGCTTTCCTATCGATAGTGCTGCTAACGGAAAAAAATCTTTACCGATACTACGAGCGCCATCTCTTGGATTTTCTAAGGACTTATTGAACGACCCTCGTATATGTAACTTTACTGTACGATAACTAGATCCAATATCCATCACCCCATGTCAATTATTGGAACGGAGTGTGATCTTTGGTGTGGTTATCACCTATAGTCGACACGGTTGTCGAGGAAAAGAAAATATTTATGTGAAAAGAGCCCAATGTATTATTCATTCAATACGGATCAGTACAAATAACATTCGCCTTCTTGGTTATCGCCTTTCAAGCTAGATTTGCTGTGGCCAGAACATTCTTCACAGCCTTAAAACGAAAGACAGAAATCCTACCTGATGTGATAGAGTACTATAAAAGAAAAGAATTTAAGGAACAAGAAGAAAGGCGTAAATAAGAAAGAAAAAAAGCAAGAGATGCCAAGAAAGAGTAAGTAAAAGAACAGAAGGAACTTAAGTTGATAAAGACAAAACAATCATTGCCACCAGAGTCGTCTTCTTAGGATTCATACAGGATTTCATACCGAGAATCAGAAGATTCTGACTGGGAAGAGGTGCATTCTGAAACTAAAGAAGTTGGTGAAAATACTTGCTTTGAAGACTTGATGAAGCAAGGAAGTTTTATATTATCAGAGTCAAACGGAATGCGTCTGTATTCATATACTTATGTATTACTCAAAAAATTGTTTCACGTGGAAACATATTAGTTAAGGGTTGAAACACTTTGTCAGTCAAAGAAAAGAATTTGTAGCTGTAGAAAATGATATCATGTATTTCATTCGATCAGATAATTAGTAAAGTCGAGACTCCAGAACTGACTACATTTGGGAAAAGGGCCAGCTACCGATTTCTCAATACCTCAGCAATTAATGTACTATAAAAGTGACTAAAGAAAGTTTTTGTTGAATTTATGTTCCTACCATCTTTCTTTTTCATTTTACCTATTAGATATTTAATTCACAAATGTGTTAATTAATATTTTATTACTGTTTCCTGCTTTCACAACAGACATTTTTCTTGTTAGGTAATTTCCCACGATCAAAACTGATGTTATTTACATGTGTCGACTACTGGAGCATTTACAATATCAAGAACTGGAACATCCTTAGTTTGGCTTGTCGAGCACATGGACATTTGCAGATATTTACAAAAAAATCTATTTTTTTCTTTTTTTGGTTTTTCTTAACGTGTCGACAACTGGTGCTCTTACTTTATATCTGGAGTTTCAGAGAGAAGTTGTGCAAAAGTCATTAAAGAATTCTTATTATCTGTCATGACCTATCATGATCACTCCTTTCATATTCAAAATAGTTTTCTTAGAATAACATGATTAAAATGGAAAATTTCTCGGGAAAGTGGAAAGCCCATCTCAAGGGCATACAGAATTTGTGATCTACTATTGAATAGCCAGATTGACTACAATCTTCTTAATCTCTCAAAATCATGGAACTACCGGAAGAGCAGTTCAATATGTCATTTCCTCCCCAACGAATTACTTGTATACGTCACTGTAGTTACGGCTTCTACGCAATTTGTTATATAAATCTTGTATGTTATTGAATGTATTGGAGAAATGTAATCATTTTGCACTTAGCTTACGAAGAAGGTGAAGACTTACCGAAACGTATGGCACTCGTTATTGTTTTGAATATTCGTCGAAATTATTACACAAACAACTGTTGTTTGAATATATTAAGTTATATTTAACTTTGAATTAAATTGGCATTTACTTGGTGAAAGTTCATATTCATAACTTTATAAAAAATAAAAAACTAACTTTTCACAGGTTGAAATAAAAATCTATTGAGTAAACGCGTTTCGTCATAACATTGACTTCATCTCGTACTAAATTATGGTATTACAAAACAATCTATTTATACGAAAAATTGAATATAACAGAGGGGTTCCTAAAGAAACTAAATAACAATAAGCAATTCATTCAGAGCCATTAGTAGGTACATTGAACAGATTAAGAAGAGGAGAAGGGTTTAATTGAATCTGGGCGTTAACTAGGTTTCCGAAATTTTTATATTTATTGATGTGAAGGGATTCCCAACAGTTGATTTCGTGGAGACTATGTTCTAACTGTAATATTTTATAATTATGATTGAAGGTATGTTTTTCTTGAATAAGATGGCACGCATAATTAGAGTCAGTTTTCTGCTTAATATAGCTACGTTGGTGTTCGTGTATTCGAGTTCTGAAATTTCTAATTGTACGTCCTATATAGAATTTTTTACAATCGTTTCAGTCGAGTCTATAAACACCCGTACGTTCATCTCTATGAATTTTTGATTTGTTGTTTTTAATCAATTTTCTAATGCTATTGTTGGTTTTATATGAAACTATGAAATTTTGTTTACGAAAAAACAATTTCAGGTTTTCGGAAGGTTTGCCTAAGGCAAACCTTCCTTAATCTGTTCAATGTACCTACTAATAGCACTGAATTAATTGCTTATTGTTATTTAGTTTCTCTAGGAACCTCTATGTTGTATTCAATTTTTCGTATAAATAGATCATTTTGTAATCCCATAATTTAGTACGAAATGAAGTCAATGTTATGACGAAACGCGTTTACTCAATAGATTTTTATTTCAACCTGTGAAAAGTTAGTTTTTCATTTCTTTATAAAGTTATTCTACTTAACTTGTTTTCGATGATGTTATGATTCGGTTTTACCGAAAAATCCTTGCATTTTAGACCAGGTGATGTCATATATCTTACTAACATACCTAAATCAGTGAATCAATATCTGAGACGACATGATTGCCTATTTGAAGGCCGATTCTGCCACCTACATAAACTTTTCATGCAGTATTGATCTCTGAAGTAATACGAAGATTTCATTCAAATCTAGGGCCTTCTATTTCTATCGCATTCATGTAATCCAAACCTTGGAGAAAAATATGTCGGTGGCTTTACTAAATAATCAAAACCAAAATTCTTGTTTCATACCAATTATACAGCTTTGGCAATTCCGCTGAATTTAATTTACTGGTTTAATGCGGATATACAAATTATAAGAATGCTAAACTTTCGACCTAAAAACCATGATATTTTTGCTATATATATATATATATATATATATATATATATATATATATATATATATATATATAGTATAATGATATATAGTATAATTTCTCCTTCTTCTATGATATATATATATATATATATATATATTTATAAAGTATATAAATTACCTATAAATTGTGTGATATCTCAACAATTGAAGATATATATATATATATATATATATATATATATATATATATATATATATATATATATATATATATATATATATATATACTAGCTGACCCGGCAAACGTTGTTCTGCCATATAAATTATTTTTATCTATTCATCTGTCTGCCGATGTATATCTGCCTATCTAACTATATATCTTTCTATCTAGAGAGTTATCTATCTTTCTATCTATCTATCTATCTATCTATCTATCTATCTGTCTATCTATCTGCATATCCACCTATCAATTTATCTGGCCGAGCAAACGTTCAGCCATATAAATTATTTTTATCCATCTGTCTTTCTATCTATTCATCTATCTGCCGATGTATATCTACCTATCTATCTATCTATCTATCTATCTATCTAGTTATCTATCTTTCTATCTATATATCTATCTGACCCGGCAAACGTTGTTTAAATTATTAAAATGGCTATTGAAAAATATGGGTTGTTGATAGAAGGGTGAAAATTTAGAGTTGTATGTATTTTTTAAAGCAACATCATAAAAAAATCAAAAAAAAAATTTGTTCAAAAATTCATAAAAATGTTAATCATTAGAAGTATAAAAAATAGGGGTTGATCGTAAAGGGTTGATGTATTTTTGGATGTTGTATCATAAAAAAAAATAGAACAGAAAATTTTGTCTGAAAAATATAAATAAAAAATTAAGGGGTGGACCTCCCTTAGCATTTAGAGGGATGAAAAATAAATTTTTTCGGATTCTCAGAGCTAACTGATATGCACACAAAATTTCATGAGAATCGGTCAAGTCATTTCGAAGTAGTTTAACAAATAAAAAATAGGGGTTGATCGTAGCGGGGTTAAAATTTAGGATTGTATGTATTTTTGTATGCTGTATCATAAAAACAAACCACATAAAACTGCAACGAGGAGTGAGGCAAGGAGACACCATCTCGCCCAAACAATTTACCCTTGTTCTGGAAGACATTTTCAAGAAATTAAAATGGGACACCAAAGGTATAAACATCGACGGAGTATACTTGAATCATCTCAGATTTGCAGATGACATAGTCTTAATAGCAAACAATCTGCAAGAATTAAACGAAATATTACAACAACTAAGTGACATGTTCGCTACTGTAGGCCTTAAAATGAACTATAACAAAACAAAAATAATGAGCCACGAACAAACAAACATAACAGTACAGAACTATATTATAGAAAACGTCGAACACTATGTGTACTTGGGTCATGATATCAGATTAGGGAAATCAAACCAGGATTCTGAAATAAAAAGAAGAACACAACTAGCATGGGCCGCTTTCGGTAAACTTACATATATCCTGAAGAATAATTCAATTCCCAAAAAAACTAAAAAGAAAAGTATACGACACTTGCATATTACCAGTGTGCACCTACGGAGTAGAGACCATGTCCCTTACCAAAAAGTCGGCTAAAAAACTGGAGACAACCCAAAGGGAGATGGTACGAAGCATGCTTGGAATATCACTAAGAGACCAAATCAGAAACACTGAGATAAGACGGAAAACAAAAGTCAGGGACATCGTGGAGGAGGTAGCAAGGATGAAATGGCGATGGGCTGGCCATATAGCCAGAAGCGAGGACAACCGATGGACACGTGGAATACTGGAATGAAGGCCAAGAGAGACAACAAGGAGCAAGGGAAGACCTCAAAAAAGATGGGTGGACGACATAAGAGTGGTGGCTGGCAAACAGTGGATGAGGTTCGCGAAAGATAGAGAAAGATGGAAACAATTAGAAGAGACCTACATCCAAGAATGGATGGAAAATGGTTGACAAAGAAGAAGAGAATATATATATATATATATATATATATATATATATATAGATAAATACATATCAATATATATATAGATATATATATATACAGGGTGATTCATTAATACGTGTAAATATTTTAACGGGAGAATTTTGAGCCCAAAATATGAAGATCTAACCCAATTTGCTCATATAAAATATTTTCTCCTTACTGAGTTACAGCGTGTTTTATTTCGATTATTAAAAATGAATTTTGTTCATTACTTCAATGCTGCTTGATATTTCTTTATGATATTTGGCAGTAAGTTAAAGTAGTTTGGGACACATCAAATAATAGTAAAGAAGACTTTCTCGCTATCACCAGTGGCGTACGGCAGGGGCACGGGAAGAGTTCTCGTTTCCTAAATTCTACGCCACTGGCAGAATTGTCATTTTAGTATAATTTTCGATTCTCCTATATTTTCTCTGTAATTAAGGTATTCTTTTTTCGTAAAGCTAGAGCCACTATTTTTCGAGATATTTAATGTTTAACATATGGCTGCACAATTCCTTTGATTTTAATGTACGAGTCATATCGGGTTTTTTGTCACACGATTGCATGTATTTAAATTGAAAAAAAAATTATTAGGTATTTTTTTAAAATTTATAATAATATTAACAAACAATTTTAAACATAACAACTACATAAATATTCTGCGCTACATAAAAAAATTTCAATATAAATACTTAATTATGTAGTTCTTCTTTACATAATTTGGAAGAATATCAAATTTATGAACAAAACTTAAAAACAATTTACAACAAATGTTCAATGTGATCTCCGTTTACCTCAATAAGTTTATTCATTCTTTCGTTGAACGATCTTCTAACTTTAAAAAATATATTTGGCTGATTCGCAATAAAATTAGCGGAATTTTCAATTTGCTGCCATAGTTCCTGGCGAGTATTTATTGTTTGGGAGTATACCAGTGATTTCATATTCCCCCAGAAATAGAAATCTAATGGATTACAATCGGAACTTCGAGGCGGCCACGGAAATTCACTACCTCTGCCAATCCAACGATGAGGAAATTTATTATCTAGATAATTCCGCACTATTGATGTATAATGGGGTGGTGCTCCATCGTGCATGAACCACATGTCTCTCCTTTGGTTAAGTGGCAATTGTTCTAGCTCATCGAAAAGTTTAGTTTGTAGAAACTCCAAATACGAATTACCATTTAAATTTTCAGGTAGTTCATATGGACCTAACAAACGGTCTCCGAGTATACCGCACCAAACATTAATTTTAAACTCGCGTTGAAAATGTGACTCACAATATAAATGAGGATTTTCAGTATCCCAACTGTGGCTATTCCTCCGGTTAAATATTCCTCTCCGTGTACAAGTAGCTTCGTCGCTAAAGATAACATTTTCATAAAAGTTCAGATTTTCATTTTTTTTATTTGCCATCGACTGAGCGAAATTCAATCTTGCAGGAAGATCTCTGGTAATAAGTTTTGTACTTACTGGAGTAAAATGGTAAGGTTTCAAATTTCCCTTTTTCAGTATTCTAAAAACTGTAGATTGGCTTACCCCAGTCATTGAAGATAAGCGACGAGTGCTAAGTTGTGGATTTTCTGCAATTCTCACTAATATGTCATCTTCCTGATCTACAGAAATATGTTTAGGTCGGCCCACATCACGTTTTGGCTTGAATTGTCCAGTCTCCCCTAATCTTCTAAAAATATTGCGAAAGGTTTGATGATTGGGCTGAACTCTATCTGGATACATTTCTCCATATCTTTGAGTAGCAGCAAGACAGGAATAATTTTCTTGTGCATAAACACAAAGCATATCGCGCATTTCAGTATTACAAAAAACATTAGGGCGCTGCATCTTCACTTAATCTGCTTTTAAAAAATTTATAACAGTCACAATCTTCATAGATAATATTGTCAACAACTGTCAGTTGTGACACCATCCTACTAGATCAAAATAATTATTTAAGACTTCCTCATATCTATTTCCAAATAAATGTGAACTGCATCTATTATGACATTAGACACATGCATAATAATTACTTAATTAACAATTCTATTACAAAAACACGAACATGATTGATACATAATTAAAATCAAAGTAATTATGCAGCCATATGTTCAACGTTAAATATCTCGATAAATAGTGGTTATACTCCCAAACGAGAAATACTAGCCAGGAACTATGGCAGCAAATTGTAAATTCCGCTAATTTTTTTGCGAATCAGCAAAC
Source organism: Cynegetis impunctata (assembly GCA_030704885.1). NCBI lineage: Eukaryota > Metazoa > Arthropoda > Insecta > Coleoptera > Coccinellidae > Cynegetis > Cynegetis impunctata. The sequence goes on from JARQZK010005212.1 coordinate 140,957, forward strand.
ATATTTTTTAAAGTTAGAAAGATCGTTCAACGAAAGAATGAAAAAACTTATTGAGGTAAACGGAGAGCATATTTGAACATTTATTGTAAATTGTTTTCAAGTTTTTGTTCATAAATTTGATATTCTTCCAAAATTTGTAAAGAAGATCTTCATAATTAAGTATTTATTTTGAACTTTTTTTATGTAGCGCTGATATTTTTGTAGTTGTTATGTTTTAAATTTGTTTTGTTAATATTATTAATAAATTTTAAAAAAATACCTAATAATTTTTTTTTTCAATTTAAATACATGCAATCGTGTGACAAAAAACCCGATATGACTCGTACATTAAAATCAAGGAATTGTGCAGCCATATGTTCAACGTTAAATATCTCGAAAAATAGTGGCTCTAGCGTTACGAAAACAGAATACCTTATTTACAGAGAAAATATAGGAGAATCGAAAAATTATACTAAAATGACAATTCTGCCAGTGGCGTAGAATTTAGGAAACGAGAACTCTTCCCGTGCCCCTGCCGTACGCCACTGGTGATAGCGAGAAAGTCTTCTTTACTATTATTTGATGTGTCCCAAACTACTTTAACTTACTGCCAAATATCATAAAGAAATATCAAGCAGCATTGAAGTAATGAACAAAATTCATTTTTAATAATCGAAATAAAACACCCTGTAACTCAGTAAGGAGAAATATTTTATATGAGCAAATTGGGTTAGATCTTCATATTTTGGGCTCAAAATTCTCCCGTTAAAATATTTACACGTATTAATGAATCACCCTGTATATATATATATATATATATATATATATATATATATATATATATATATATATATATATATATATATATATATATATATATATTTACCCTTAATATATCAATTAATTCTTCACGTGAGGTTGCCGTCAGTATGATATCGCCATCCATTCTTGAAGTGATGATAGGTAAATTATAAAGATGAGCATTGAAAAATGAGTGGAACAATAGGCAACTGTTTCGGCTTCCTTGGTTATTCCTCAGTATCTAGTATAATACACCAAGTATGGCATCTATACAGAATACCTCACTTTGCGAAAACAATCATTCGGACATAATATCACACATACAACTTTGACATCTACCAGATTCAGACGACCTATATACCTTCAAGCAATATTCTGTTCAGTATTGTACTAAAGATAGTATGAAGCATCGCGTTTATGAATCAGATATTGGATTGTGTTGGACATCTATGTCTATTGTCTATAAATCAAAGCATTCACCAATAATGTATGTAATAAGCTAATGAGTTTTCAATATCTGCATTTGTCCATTTTAACCGAGGGTGTATGAACGCGGTATGTATTTGACAGAAAGCATTAATTTCTATCCGATAGACAGGTCTGAAAAAATAAAGGATTGTGCATAATTATGACATAGAATTATTATAGTCCCAGAATTTTCATAGTGAGCTGTACTATATATATATATATATATATATATATATATATATATATATATATATATATATATATATATATATATATATATATATATATATATATATATAATATAGTATTATATTATATAGATATATATATATTATATATGTATATATATATATATATTTATATATATATATATATATATATATATATATATATATATATATATATATATATATATATATATATATATATATATATTATCAAATCGTTAAAGTTCAAAAGTGATAATTTCGGTCTCTTGAGCAATTCCAAGTAGTATATTTTGTAAAAGAAACGTAAAATTTGAAAATTTCATCGTTTCCCTATTCAAAAATATGAAAAATAATGCTCGCCAAACGACGAAGGAGCTGGTACTTCTGCCATAAGAGTCAACTATATCTACTTTCGTTCAGAGCTGTGACGAGCACTGAAGAATAGTGCTTCGAGCACTAAGCCCTAAGTACTTTTTTAGGAATTTTTGAAATTGAGGTTATCTGTTCAATATTTAAACTGAAGTGCTTGGGAGCACTTTTGGTATTACACATCAGCACACAAAATACAACCTTTGAAGTGTTCAATCACTTAAGCCTCAGGGCAGAGCAAGAAGGATTCAATATTGTGAAATATACTCAGTCAAAATTCAAGAAGATCCTCAGACTTTATAGAAAATCATATAGACTGATGAAGTGAAATTTAAACCGAAAGGTATTTCTCGCAATAAAAGAAACACTCATTCTTGGCCTAGTGAAAACCCTGGAGTTATTAGAGACACCAGTATATTCAACTTAACCACCGCCATTTCAATGTCGAAATTTCATGATTTTTAAGGTTTTGTGCGCCTCCTCAGCTTCTGCTGATAGAATTAGAGGGTTTATGTTTGGTACGTGGATTCAGTTAATGTAATTCAAGTGCTCATTTGCAGTTCGGATTGATTTATTTCACCGCTTAAATTTTTACGTTGAAATTTCAAGCATATTTGAGGGTTTTTTATTAAATCACGCATATTTTACTTCGAGTGCCTTACCTGATTTCGGGCGTAGGCGACCTCTCTACAACTGTTCGTGTTGTGCCTGATACAGTGATACACGAATAGAAGGGACCTACAGTTTTACGACGGTTCCGAATGTCTTTATAGAGAGGCTTTACATGGCAGAATACCTCTCGGTGGTATGCCATTGCCTTTCCCATTCGAGACCAGACCACCGAGGAAGCAGCATCGCCATGGGAAAGCGGTGAATTCGACGGCAAGCGACTGAAACTGAAGACGACGAGGAGTGAAGAAGGACCTAGAGGGGCTGAGAGATTGTCCATCAGACACGTTCTTCATCGGTTCGCTAGTAAGGAGCAGCGCCCAACAGAGGACGGCACGGTGGGATGGAAGCGGATCGTCAGGTTCGAAGACGAATGATGCTCGTTGCAGACGCCGAGAGTGAAGATGGATATTGGATCTCGATGTCGGAGTAATGGCCATTGCAGACGACGAGTGTGAAAATGGATGTTGGATCTCGAGGTCGGAGTGATGAGCATTGTTCAAGTTCGAACCAACCTGCGATGAAGCGAACATACTTCCAGTCGACAGAGAATGCCACGGGCAGTCGTCAGGTATGTTTACTTGATTTCAAAATTTATGAGACGCGACGCAGAGAGATATACACTTGGGTCTTGAAATATAGACACAAGGAAGGGAACAGGTTCTAGTGCTGTCCTAATCTAAGTGTGAGACTGGAGGTTTAGTAGGCTTATGCCCGGAAGCCGAAAGTACAGAGGTGTTTTTAGTGGGTAGGCAATGTTGATATATATTTATATATCAACTATTGAATCCCACACAGGCCGGGTTCGCAACCGGTATCGCTTTTGAAGATTTCACCTCGATTTAAAAAAAAAAAAAAAAACTCCCGAGACGCATCTTCTTAGCCACTCCCAATTCGGTTGAAAGACTGAAAATTTATTCCCAAATTCGGTAAGTTTTATGAATGTGTTATTTGGGGGTTTCAAATGTTTCTTCTAATCCCCGTAATATTTATGTAAAAACTTCAAACTTCCTCAGCTTTGTTCGTCTCTTAATTCTATCCAAACTTACTTAGGTGTTAAAAATTTGAATGTGAAAAGAAAAAATGAGGGAAAAATACGGTCTTAGTGATAGAGCTCTGCTACTCACGGATTTTTGTTTTATTTGCAGCGACCATATGGACTGACCTCATTCAGTTTGCAATAGTATATTATTGTGCCGTGAGTTGGATAGGGTACTTATCTTCAATTTAAATTATGATAATTTTTTCTGTCGAAAATTCATTATTTTCGGGTGAATGTAATTATTAACTAAATGAAGTGAGAATATTCACCGATTTCATCGAGCATTCCGTACTATATCTAGTTACCATTCAATTCGACAGTCACTTGCTTTGTTTCAACTCACGCAACTTGCCGTGTGAATGATTTGCTTATCTCGATTGGCAGTTTAACCCCCATACCTGGCAAATATCTTCATTTGCGGCGTGCCAAAATATATATTTAAACTGTTTTGAGAGACCCTACACGGAAATCAAAGAACTGAACCTGGTAGCTTAAAAAGAACTTATT
>JARQZK010005212.1:150000-152660 GCA_030704885.1 Cynegetis impunctata
TATAGGAAATCCTTCTCCTCGATCCTGGCCTGGGGGGCCCTGGCTTGGGGCTCTGGACTGAGGGGCCCTGACTATCTCTTACAACTACTCCTTCCCATCGATCCTACCCGGGGGGCCCTAGCTGAAATATTAATAAATGAAAAAGCCGTGTCGGGATTCGAACCGCAGAATTTCTGCACCAGAGTCTAGTACTCAGACCGTTCATCCGTCACCTCACTGTGATGATTAGGATTAAGCGAGTGATATAACTAACTTGCGCGACGTTAATCTTGAATCATAGATATCTCAGATCTGTCATTCGTAACTGTCAAATGTCATCTTGAATCATAGATATCTCTGAGCATAGAACTGAAATATTCTTCATGGAGGCACCGAGCCCCACGGAGTCTTCATGTGGGCCTCCAGGAGTCTTCATGTAGGTTCAGGAGATTGAAATTATATGATATATATATATATATATATATATATATATATATATATATATATATATATATATATATATATATATATATAGTATCGATATACGAATTTTCGGTGAACTCAGACCCAGGTTACGCGATAGAGCGAAACACCTAGAAATTTAATATACCTTCTGTAGTGAAGAAAAGATATATAATATAACTTTGAATATTCGAGATCAGGATTTTGAACTGGTCAATTTTAGAGTGAAGAAATTATGAGTTAGATTGGAGCTTAAAAAATGGGTCTTGATTTTTCCCCTCCAAGTATAGAAGAATAGCAAGGAGTAAGAGTACCGAAACCATTAGTCATTCAACAGTCATCCAGATCACACCTGACGTTAGAAAATAAACATTTATTTTTACAATCTATAGGTCATGTTATCAGGCCAGACTTTCGATATCTACCGCCCCTTGTCAACGACGATTCAATCGTTCCAAAGTTGAAAGTCGAGACATATTTACCTTTTATTAAATCCTTTGACAATAACGACACCATCGAGATTGGTATCAATAGACCGGATGTTTGGGCTTCTCATGAACGATGCAGCTGTCATTATCAGAGGAAAATTGACCTAAAACTGCGGGTGAAGGAGATGTTTCATTGGTGAATAACGCAGATGCTTTCCTTTTCGATTCCAGTATCTTACGAACTGTGTGGTAAGCGAGATAGATACCGTTAAAGATCCCAGGACTTGTTAGTACTGTACGAGGATTTTTATGTTATGAGAAAGCTGAAATTCGCGAACTGGCTATTGCAGGATGGAATTATCCAAACGGCGCTATTAAAAATGAAGATGGAAGCTTTTATTTACGAATACCGCTGAGTCATCTCCTGAATATATTCAACGTTTATCGAATGGCTATTTGTGGAAAACAGCTGACTCGTTTCGTTCGCGCTCGCAATGACAAGAATTCAATCCTGGTCAGTCCTGCAGAGTGAGAAGCTGTTGGAGTTACCAAAGGAGAAATTACTATCCAGAGTATGGAATTAAGAGTTAAACATATTTATCCATCAGATCCTCTCAAATTAGAACTTCTTCAATCAATAAAAACGGATAGACCCGTTTTAATCCCGTTCAGACGTTGGGAGTTGCATGAACTACCAGTTCTTACACAAGGTTCCACTAAGGAAGTATGGAACGTGAAAACTGGATCAATTATCGAATGTCCTCGATATATAATTTGTTGCTTCCATAGAAACAGAAAAGACAATGATATTAAAGATCCAAATTATCTAGATAACATTGACGTATCAGATGTGAGACTACTTTTGAACGGTGAATATATACCCCAAGAAAACCTGAATTTAGATTTCGAAAGGAATGATTTCGCCGAAGCTCATCATAACTATTCGGAATTTTCATCAAGTTATATGAACGAGAAGAAGGCCGCTCTACTCGATTAAGCGCAATTCAAGTCACGGGCTATATTTGTAATCGACTGCTCTAGACGTGATGAAAGCTTCAAATCTTCTACCGTGGATGTTAAACTGAAAATTCACGCTAGAAATGGATTTCCAGCATCTACAAGAGCATACTGTATAATAATACACGATTGCGTCATCGAATATCTCCCCCTAAGTGAAACTGTAAAGAAGGTGGCACCTTTCTAATCAGTTGAAGATCATACTCTGAAGATGAAGGTTGTAACGGTAGATATCCAAGGATTCGTCATTGCTGAAGAATTTTGTCTGAAAGAGCTAGCTATAAATAATGGAAATCAAGTCGCTCATTTCATATTCAAACCTCCAAGAAGATATTCCACACTTACCCTAGAAGATAAGAAACAAATCAGATACTTGGAACGATATCATCATGGTCTGAGGTATTCAGAGGGGAATATATTGTGCGAAGAAATAGATGCTATTCTCAAAAAGCTACTAACCAATGTAGATATCGTATATGTGAAGGGAAAACAAAAATACGATTTTCTATTGAATAAATTAAATTGTATTGGTCTGACGCTTCTAATAATAAATGTAGAAAATTATGGTTGGACCCCACCAGAGTTTCAATTGAAACGACCTCTGTGCATGCAGCATGGTAGTGGGGAGCGCATGTGCAGTATGACAAATTCCAAAGATTTGTTTGAATGGGTTTGGAACTTCATACCGAAATAGAACACCATACAGACATGTCTGCTATAGATCTACAGTTAGAAAATATAAAAATACTGAAGAAGAAAATTGCTGCTTATGAG